>JAJNNX010000067.1:0-268497 GCA_023159155.1 Ustulina deusta
GCTTTTAGATTTTTTATAAAATTATAAAAATAAATATATATAATAATAGCTAACAAGTTTGCAAATAATTATAAAACTAATAATACAGTAATATAATATAAAAAAATTATATAAACTTAATATTATTAGTAATTTCAAGTTAAAATTATATTTAAATTTTTAGTTTTAGAAAAAAGTAGTATAATAGTTAGTATAGCTTGTATAGTTTTAGCAAGACCTATAACAACTTTAGACCTATATAGCAATAAAATAAGAAGTTTATGTATTGACTAACTTAATTTTGCAGCTATATATATAGAGTTTATATTTACCCACCTTATAAACTCTGATTTTTTTTTTTTTTTTTTTTTTTTTTAGCTTAAAGTCTTTGTCCATAGTATTAAGAAACTAGCTATGGAAGCTTTACTTGACTGATCGTAACAATTAATATTTATATTATAAAACTTTTTTTTTATTAAAAAACTTTATTTTTTATTTTAAAATTTATTAAATATTTTTTTTATTAGCTTATAGGTTATATTATTTTTATACAAAAGTTGTTATATTATATATTATTTTTTAAATATTTGTTATTTAGTATTAAAATTTATAATAATTTTATTAATATTTATTATTAAAAGGTTTTATGTTTTAATTTTTATTATTATTTTTAGTAATAATATATTAATTAATAAATATTATAAAAAATTATATATGAAATTTAAAATAAAAAAATAAATATTTTAGTTATTTTAATATTTATTAATAAAAAAATAGAATTATTAGTTTAGTTTTTAATTAGTTAATTTTATTGTTTTTTAGGTCTAAAAGTAGTAAATATTACTAAAATAATACTTAATACTTATAAAATTATTAATTATTACTATAAATTTAAAAATAAATAGTTTTATATTATTTAATATTTATATATTTAATATATTAAAAAATTTATATAAACTTTTATAATATTATATAACTAATAATTTTATAATATTTATTTTTTTATTAAATAAAGTTATAATTAAATACTTAAATTTATTTATAAATATTTATATATAGTTATAACTTTATTAATTAAATAATATATTTTTATTATTTATTATTATATATTATTATATTATAGCTAATATAAACAATAAATAAAAAAAACTAAAAGCTTTATTTTATAATATTTTTTTTTTTTTTATAATTATAATAATTATATATATCTTATTTATAATTATATTTTAAATAAAACTAATATTATTTTTGTTTTAATATTTTAATTATTTTATATTAATTTTAATATATGATAATTAAAAATATATAAGCTTTTTAAATTAAAGCTATATAAAAAAAAAGTTTTTATTTAAAATAATTTTAAATATATATAATTTTTTGTTTTTATTTTTTACATTTTATAACTAGTTTTTTTGTTTAATTAGATTTATTATATTAGCTTTTTAGAAAATATTAAATAAAAATTTTATAATTAATATAAAACTTAATATTTTATTAAAAAAAATTAATATTATTATTTTTTTTTTAGTTTTTTTAGTTTTAATTATAAAAAGCTTTGCTATTTTTTTTAATAAAATATTAATTATTATTTTTTTTTTTTTTAGTTAGTACGAAAAAAATAATATTAAAGTTTAATAAAAAGTTAGCTTAATATATTTATTATATTAATAAAATTTAATAATTAATTATTATAAAAAATTTAGTTTTAAAAAGTTTTAAATAATAATATTTTAAAATTTATAATATTATTAAAAATTTATAGTTTTAAATTAAATAAGCTTATTTAATTAGTATTATTATTTAAAAAAGAATATTTTATAAGTTTTTAAGTTATATTTTTTTATTATTATTAAATAATTTTTTTATTATATTATATATAATATTTATTTTTATTTGTATTAGTTAGCTAAGCTTAAAAAAAGCTAAAATAAACACTTTATATATTAGTAGTTTTATATATTTAAAAGTTTATTTTTGTTTTAGTTTTATTATAAATAAAAGAATTTTTTTAATACTTAATTTAAAAAAATAATAATTTTATTAGTATAATAAATAAATATATAAATATAATTATAAAACTTAAAAAATAATTAATCTAATTAAATATTTTTAAAATTATTAAGTTTTAATTTAGAATTGTTTAGATTTTAATAAAATTAATTCTAATTTTTATTTTAGCTTTTATAATTATTTTTAAAGAATTAATAATAAATATATTAAAATAAGATTTTTTAATATTTTTTTAATATTTGGCTTAATATAAGCAATAGATTATTTTCTTATAATAAGTTTAGTATTATTTTTTAGTTTTAAAATAAATTATATAAATATTTAATATTAATAAAATTTGAAAATATTTTTTTTATTATTAAATTTTAGTATTATATTAAATTTTAGTTATAATAATAATAAAGTTTTAAAACTTTTTTTAAAAAGAATTTTTTTAAATATAATAACTAAAAAAACAAAAAGTTTTATATTAATTTTATATATTTAAGGTTTTTTTTTTTTATAAAATAAAATTAGTTTATTATTAAAGATTTTTTATAATATTATTTAATTAATTTAAGTTTTTTTTTTTATAAAATATTAATTATTTTTAGTTATCATAAACTTAATTATAATAATTTTTTTTAAAGTTTTTTTAGCTAGTTATTTTTATTTATTTTAATAAAAATAATTTTAAAAGTTTTATATAATTTTTTTAATAATAGCTTAGTTTTTTTTTTTTAAATTATTATATCATTTTTTTTGTTTTAAATTTAAAAATTTTAGGTTTTTTTTATATTTTTTTAGTTTTAGTTATTTCTAAAAAATTGTTTTAATATTTAATAATTTTTTTTTAATATTTAATTATATTAATTAATATTTTTTTATATTTTTAAGTTTATATTTTATTATTTATAGTTAAAAAATTTAATTATAATTATTAGTAAAAATTAAACTAATAAAAATAAATTATTTAATTAAATTAATTATTATTTTTAAATTTTTATTAAAATATTTTATTTTATTAATTATTTAATATTAATAATAATATTATAACTAAAATTTATAATTTAAAATTTTAATTTTTTAAACTATTAATTATTAATTTTTATTATATATATTAAATATTTATAAATTTTATTAATTATTTTATTTTAATAGTTATAAAATTTTTGAAGTTAATTAATTTGTTTTAATTATATATTTTAATTAAAATAAATAAAAAAACTAATAAAAAATTTTGTATTAGTTTTATTTGTTTTTTAAGTTAAATAAACTATTAAAACTATTTTTATTATAAATTTTTTTTATTAATTAAATATTTAAAATTTTAAGTTTTTAATTAAAATAATTAATTAATATATATTTATTTTTATTATAAATAAAATAAGTTTTATTATTTTAATAAATTTTTGTTTTATAATTAATATTTATTTTAATTATTTTAAAATAAATATTTTAAAACTTTTAAAGTTTATTAAAAATTTAATTATTTAAATTAAATTTTTATTTAATTAAACTTATAAGTTTAATTTATTAATAATTTTTATAAGTTTATTTAATATTATATATTAATTTAATAATTTTATTAATAAATAATATATAAAAAATATTTAAATTTATTAAAATTTTATATAAATTTTTTTAAGTTTATATAAAAATAATCTTATAAGTTATATTTTTATTATAATTTAATAAATTAATATTTTTATTAGTTTTATATATATAAATTTAAAATATTTTATAAATAATAATTATTTAATTAAAATTATAATACATTATTAATAAAACTTAAATTATTTTAATAATATTATTAAATAGTTTTTTAATTAAATAAAAATATATTTTTATTAGTTTTTTAATATATTTTTTAATTAGTTTATAATATATTAAAATTAGTTATTTCTAGTTTAAAATATAATAATATTTTTATTTAGTTTTTTTATTAATTTATAAACCTAATTATTAAATAAAGTTTTATTTTGTATAAACTTATTAAAATTAATTTTTTATATTTTAGTTTTTTTAATATAAATAAAATTTAAAATATTAAAAAATAAACTAATAAAATAAAAAATAAATAAAATAATAAAACTAAAAAGTTTAAAATTAATATTTTTAAATATATTTTTTATTATTAAATTATAGTTATTTTTTAAAAATATTAAAATAAATATAACAAAAAATTAATATTTTTTTTTTTTTATTAAAAAAAAAATTTTAGAACTAATATAAAATTATAAGTTTATATAGTTCTAATATTTTTTAAAATATTTTTAAATATATTATTTATTTTAAGTTATTTTAGTTTTAATTTAGATTTTATTTTTTTAAGTTTTAAATTTTTTTTTTTTTTTTTTAAGTATTAGTTTGTTTAAAATGTTTATAAAAAAGTTTAAGATAAAAATAATTTTTTTAAATTATTTAATAATAAAAAGCTAGCTATATTTAAAAACTAAAAATAAAATAAAATTATTTAAAATTAGATTTTTTATAAATTATTAGTTTTTAAATAATATAAAAATTAAATTTATATTTTATTAATTATAATAAAATAAAAAATATATATTTATTAAATATTTATTAATAAATAATTAATAAATTTAAAGTAATATTATAATTAGTTAAGTAAAGTTTTTATAGTTAGTTTATTAATATTATAAATAAAAATTTTAAATTAAAAAAAAAAAAATTTTAAAGTTTATAAAATAAATAGATATAATCTTTATATATATAGCTATAAAATTATAAGTCAGTTTATATATAAATTTTTTATTTTATTACTATATAGGTTTAGAATTTTTGTAAGTTTTGCTAAAACTATACTAACTATTATATATTAAAAAATAAATAAATAAAATCTTTATAAAAAAAATATAAAAACTAAAATTATTATATATAAACTTTATAAATATATTAATTAAAGCAAACTAAATTATAAAATATAACAAATTAACCTAATAAGTAGTTATTAGGGATGATTTTATTAAAATGACCTAGGTATATTTTATAAAATTAACTTTAAAATCTTTTAAATTATTTTAAACCTTTTTTAACTAGAAAAAATAACTAAAGCAAAAATATTATATTATTATTTTAAATTAAAAACCTATATTTATAAAAAATACTTTTAAAACATTATGTTATAATAAAAATATAGTACTATATTTTTTAGCTATTAATTAATATTAGTAAAATAGTATTGCTAAAAAAGCTATAAAAATATTAAAAAATATTGTTTAATAATTATTAATTATAGCTATTTTATTTACTATTAATTTTTGTTACTAGCTAGTACTAGTTTATATTGCTATATATTTAAAAAATCTATATCTAATTAATAAACTAGAAAAAAAAAACATTTTATAAAATATAGTATAATATTTTATTAGATTTAGTATACTTTTAAATTATTAAAAGTTTAGGTTTTTATTTTCTAAAAAACAAAACTTTATATTATATTAAAATACTAAAAAGAAAATATTATAAATTATTTTGTTTTTTTAAACTTTAGTTAAATAATTTATATAAATAATGTTAAGTTTAAAAAACGTTAAATCTATGTTTTTATTAACAACTGGTTTTTTATATATAGAATAGCATATTTTGCTTTAAACGCTAGTAAAATAACTGCAATAATAAAAACTAGAAGTAGTATTAAATAAAAATCTAATATTAAACATATTAGATTTTAGATCTTTAATAAATTAAAAAATAATATAAATAATATAACTAATAAAAATGCTAGATTATTTATTTTAAAGGGAAGTGCTTTTTTATATATTTAAAAACATATATATAGATATATATTTAAAATTTTTCCAAAAAGCACTATATTACCCCGGTTTAATAGAACTATTTATAGTTAAAGCTTTTTTTTTATATTTAAACTAAATATTAGCTCTAGAATAATTAATAAAAATAACTCTAAATAAGACTTTTTTATATAAACTTTTAATAATTCTAATAATAAATTATTAATACTATAAAACTATATTATAATAATATTACTTTTAAAAGTTTAAAAACCCTATTTTAATTTATGTTTTAAAATAAAACAACTTAAATACCTTTAACTACTAGCATTAAACTTAATATATAAAGTAGCAATAAGTTAAATTAATATTAACTTATTTTAAATAATAGTATTACTTATTAGTATTATATATGCTTTTTTTTAATAAAAATAACTAAACTAAAAACAATTAATTAAACTAAAAATAATATTTATTAGTATAGCTAATATAAAAGCATAAAAAACAAATATAAATTATTAATTAATAATAAGATATAAGTGCTTTATAATTTTTTACTAAAATATAAAGTATTATTTAAAAAATAAGTATTTAAACTAAAGCATAGACTAGATAAGTTAATTGTTTATTATAAGGCTTGCTAAGTAGTTAAAAGCTTTAAAGAAATAAAAAGTTTTAATTATGATAAGATTTTTATTTTAGAATTAAACTTATAAGCTATAAAACAATTTTTATTATTATTATAGTTTTTAATTTTAAGCTTAAATAAATAAATATTAAAATAATGTTTTTTTATAAATAAATAAATAAAAAAATTTATATTAAATAACTAACTAAATTTCAAAATAGTACTAATAAAGTATATAAATTATAAAAAGTTTTATATAACTTAAAACAAGCATTTAAAATCTAGTATAAGATTTTGGCTATTTTTTTAAAAAGATTTAGGTTTATTTTTTTAAATATTAATATTGGAGTGTTTATTAAAAAGCATACTTATATTACTGTTTATATAAATAACCTTTTAATTACTACTTTTTTTATAAAAAAGGTTAATAAAATAAAGTTTATTTTATATAATAAATTTAATATAATAGATTTTAAATTTTGTTTATATTATTTAAAAATAACTATTAGAAAAGATTAGCTTAATAAAACAATCTATTTTAGGTAAAATATTTATATAAAAAAAGTTTTTTAAAATTTTGATTTTTAAAAAGCAAAACTTAAAAATATTTTTATAAAAACTAAAGCTTTTAAACTACTACTAATAGATTATATATTTATATTTAAAAATAAAGCCTAATATATAAGTGTTATAGGGTTATTAATATATGTTATGTTTAGTACTCAATTTAATATTATATTTGCTGTTTTTTTTATAGTTAATTTATAATAAAGCTTAATAAAACTTATAGATTAATAGTTAGCTATATTTTTAAATATTTAAAAAAAACTACAAATATAAAATTAGTATATTATAAAAAACTTTAAAATTTAATTAGCTATACTAATATAGATTATGCTAGTAACTAAAATATTTATAGGTTTATTTTAAAATATATTTTTTATATTAATAATAAAATATTTAATTAGAGTTCTAAACAATAAGCTATTATATTTTTATTTTTTTATAAAGCTAAATATATTAGTTAAATATAAATTACTAAAAAGGCTATTTAATTAAAATTATTATTAAAAGAACTAAATACTACTTAAAGAATAAGTACTATAATTATTTATAAAAATAACTAGGGAACTATTGCTTTAATAAATAATTTTTTATATTATACTAATATTAAATATATAACTATTTAACTTAAGTTTATTTATAAACAATAAACTAATAGTAATATTAAGCTTTAGTATATTTTTACTAACTAATAAATAGTAAATAAGTTAACTAAAGTACTATTAAAAAATAAGTTTTTAGTTTTTTAAAATATTTTAAACTTAAAATAAATAAAAATAAAACTAAGTAAAACTTTATATATTTAATAATATTATATTTTAAAAAGCTATAAGAATATTTATTTATATAAAACTTATTTAATTTGTTTTTAAAAACTTTTATTTTTTAAAACGTTTTATTTTAAAGAACTTTTAAACTTATTAATATTTATTGCTACTTTTAATAAAATATTTTATATATTAGCAAAACTGCTTTATAACTAAAAATAATAAAATAGTTATATAATTACTATTATAAAAGATTTTATTATTATTATTTATATATTATTATAAAAACTTTAAATTTATTAAAATAATTTTATTATTATTATTTATTTTAAAATAATATTAAATAGGAGTTTTTATTACTAGCTATTAAAAATATATTTATATTAAACTTAGTTAGTTTTTTTATAAAACTATTAATATCTTTAAAATTAACTAATAATTAACTAGCTAAATATTTAGAATAATATTATAATTTTATAGTTATAGTTATACTTTATGTTTATTTAAAATTAATATTTTTTTAGTTATTAAAAAAATTTAAAAATTTAAAAAAATTAGTAATATAATATCTAACGTTTATACTTAGAATATATTTAATATGTTTTATAACTACTAAAAAAATAGCAAAAAAATTTAAATAGATTTTTTTTATGTTTTAATTAAATAATTAATAAAACCCCTATAAAAAGATATAAAATAATATATTTTTGTTATAGCAATAATAGCTAATTTATTTAAAAATAAAACTGTAATATTTTAGGACTACAACCTTATTTAGAATATAATAACTAGATTATATACTAAAAATATTTTTTAAAAAAAATAACAAACCTTTTTAAATTTTATTTTTAAAAAAGTTTAAATATTTATAATATAATATAATATTAATAATATATTTAGTAGCTAAAATTTATATTTATTATATAGTATATTATAAATTTATTAATAAATAGCTATAAAAAATTATTTTTATTTAGGCTCTAATAACTTAAAACTAAAAAACTACATATATTTAACTAAGTAATCTATATATTATTATTAACTAGTTTATATTTATTTTTTTTATAAAGGTTTTTTATAAGTTTAACTAGTATTAAAAACTTTAAACAAAATAAAAAAAAATTTTTAAAAGTACTAATAAGCTTTTAGAACTTTAATATATTAAAGCTTTTTATAAAAAAAACTTACTATAAATTATAAAAAAAAAAAATCTAGCAATATATTTAAAAATTTTTAAAAACATTAAAACATTATATTTATTATTTATATTTATAAGTTATATTTTATATAATTATATTAAACAACTAAAACAATATATAAGTTTAAAATAAATAAGAATATTAAAATATAAAAATTAAATATACTTTATTTTTTGATTATATATATTACTAGATTCCCCTAGACCTTTGGTCCTTAATTCTTTTTTCTGATTATTCTGAATATACAAGACATTCTGCTCACTTCTATACATATCTACCCATCTTGACAATACCACAAGGAAGATTAGAAATAGCCGAATGTCCGAAATATAGCAATGACCATCTATTCACACATTACATCTTTGGTGACGCTGTCGTATGCACACTTTGCGCCATCTTTGGTGCACTAGAACAAGCAGAGCGCAAGATTAGCACGGGTGCAACTTAGGTAGCTACTTGGGGGTTGGCCAAAATTACCTTCTTCTTGCTAGGACACTTGACGAAAGTGTCCTTGCCGTTTTCGCCTTTATATTTACATTCATTTTTGACTTTAGTGCATGTCTAAGGAGAGGATCCGAGTGATTAGTAGTTCTTCTTGGGTTGGGTTATCAAGGTGTAGGATGTTGATATTTGCTTACTCCAGTGTATGTGATGAGGATGCCAGCACCATCTCTGACATCAATACTGTTGGGGTTGGACTCAACAGGGGTGGCTACCGCGCCCACGGTAGCGAAGAGGAAAAGGGCAGCTGTCGCAATCTGCATGGTGAAGGGTTTGGGATGATGATGTTGCAAAGCAGTTGAAGATGGTAAGAGAGATGGATCAGGTGTCTGAGAGGGAAGCGTTGCTGATGAAAGAAACTGGACATTGGAGCGTCGTAGAGCCTCCTTTTATAGAAAATATGGTGAGCTTCGCATACATTGGCTAGCGAATGCGGCTTCACCCTCGCGGAATATTGCAACGCGTGCGCCATAGTCTGACGACGGACGGTTCGAATCCTGCCGTCATCGTTACATATGACGTGTAAATTCTATGAAACTTTGTTTCAGCAGACATCCTTGGTCCCCCACGGTCACACACATTACAACATTGAACGCTCGGTACGAAGGCCTCTACAGACTCATTGTGGCGGTTGACCGCCCTCACCTCGTAGCCGCCGGGCTTCCTCCCCTATCAACCATATTTGTATACCGGCTTTCGTTGTCATCGTGGGCCTCTGTGCTTTTTATATCTGTATTAACGCTGCATTCGATCTCAAGATGCGTATGAAAGAGAGAAAAGGGGTCCGGGGGAAAAGTGCGGTTCCAATCTTGGATACTTCGGCATGAAATGGCCAGTCACTTGCTACTATTTCTGGGCATGGCCATGAAAACTCGGTTTTGTCACCCTCAACACTTCGGCATCTTATGTCAGGACAATTATGACTTGTATGTTCCTCTGTATGCACTCTTGTGAAGATTGGCGGAAAGCGCAAAATTGCGACACTGGCAAAGCTCAAGGGTTATAACAACTACATCGAAAGAGAAATGATATATCACGAGTCCACTTCAGACCATAATCTATAGTAATTTATCCCTATTAAGATTATTGCTCTGCCTACATAATCTTAAAGGTTTCTGCCGAAACTGTAGCAAGCGTAGCAACGCCCTTTGGCGAGTTTTCCTGCAGGGAGCAGAAGGATTCCACAGTTCGGATTGGCACATCGCTTCTCCTCGATGGGTGGAGGAGATCTTTCCTCTCTTCTGCGCTTCTCTGGTCCTCGGCGGCGCAAAAAGTCGGTCCAGCAGCTTTCGCTCTTGGAGGCGTGACAGTTTGCCTCGTCCATGTTTTTTACACACTGCACAAAGATCTCTGAGGGCTATTCTGCAGAATCAACAGCGCAAGCTCAATCTCGTGGCTGGACGAGCGCGGGTCAGACCCAGTGAGAGCGTGTGCCTGTTGGCGGCATCGAGACCAAAATTCACTCTCTTGGTGGGGTGCTATAAATATAATATAAATTATATAAATAATGTAAAGGTTATTAGTTCGATCTTTATACTAACTCTTTCCCCTTGTACACTCCTTTTCGGATGTAAGAAGTAAGACTTTCTTTTCTCTCATTTTATTTTTGTTTATTTTGATGTCGATATGTCAGGTTTGGCAACAGAGCAGATGGCAACAGAGTGAGCAGAGTACCTAAGGTATTGCTAAAGAGCTGCGGAAAGGAGCTGCTGAGTTGCTCTCCCTCCTTATCCGGTCCTGCCTCCTACTTTGAGACCTAAGGCACATATCATACATTAAGCTACTAGCGGCAAGTCGAGCTTCTCATCCGCAGTCGTAAACTGCCAGCTACTAACAGAAGCAGCACGCCATTAGTATGTGGCTTGCTTACAAGCACTTCCTTATCTCGGCATTTAAACGATTTCCTCTTTCCTTCGACCGGTGGTCATAGACCGCGAGGTATGTACAACAAAAGTTCCTCTCCAAAGACCCAATAAGCACAACCAATCAAAAAGCTTTTAAAGGGATATCCTAGCCAACCCCCGTCGAGAACAAACCATCCAGTCCAGCTAACGCCTCTACATAGTGGGAATGCCCTCAAACTCCGCGTAACCAAGCGCCAGATTCATATTCTCTGGCGAAGCTCGTCAGCGACCCGATCAACATATTAAGAGATCAGGGGGGGAGACACTTACGCAAACACTGAGTACTGGCTCCCTTGTTGAGATTATCTATCGAGGAACAGCTTCGCGTAATTAGCATAATCAGACTCTTCAGAAGTCGTCAATCACTTACACAACCACGCGCTTGCCGCTACTGTCGATAGCGAACCCCCCGATTTCACAGCCATGCAGCGTCTGGATCGATTTCACCTGAGGCACTTCGCCCACGACCTTAACAAGCTTCTCACCAGCATAGCGGTCCTGGTAGATCTGGCGGATGTCGCGTGAAGCCATTGTCTTATTGAGGGGGATGTTGATAGTAAGGTGGATACCGCGGAACCAAGAAGCCACATGCGGCATAAAGGCAACAGAAGTACCGAGGTGGTGACTGATCTCACGTTCATGCATGTGGCCTGTCAGACTGTATGGCATCAGGTTGTCTTTGAGGATGTTGACATCGTTCTTGGGAGATGGCTTAGTACCAGCGCCAGAGTATCCTGACACACCAAAGATAATAGGCTCGCCTCCAATATGGTCAAGCAGAGGAGCAATACCGAGCTGAGCAGCAGTAGCATAGCAGCCAGGGTTCGAGATTCGGGTAGACTGGCGAATCTCAGAACGCTTGGTAAGCTCGGGGAGACCATAAAAAAACGAGTTGTCAAATCGATAGTCGGCAGAAAGATCAACAATAAGGCTCCTACGTTTGCCACCCTTCTGAACTTGATCGAGGGCTTCGATATAAGGCTTGCAAACACCGTTAGGGAGGGCCATAATCCAGCAATCAATTTGGCCGTCCTTGTCCAGCTGAGCAACATCCTCGGGTAACAAATGTTGGTAAGTGATCTTGCGCTTGGTATATCGCTGAAGCTCTTGGCCAGCCAACTCTCGTGAAGACACATGCCGAAGATCCATAAAGGGGTGTTTGTCGAGGAGGTCGATCAAGGCTTGACCGGTATATCCTCGGGCTCCAATCAAACCAATGCGAGACGGGACGTCGTTCGAGGCATTCTTCTTACCAAGGGGCGAGTCAGGGTTTGTTGCAGTGGCGTGGGCCTGTCGTTTCTGGCCCACCCGCTTGCTACCAATGCTTGCCACAGCCTGCCGGACGACCTCTCGCGCAGAACGGGTGCAATTACGAGCGGGTGAAGCTGCCAGGCTCCTCGTAGATGAGAGGCTTCGGGCGTTGTCGAGGTGGTAGCGTCGGCCGAGGAGACATCGGTCCAGGCTCGGAGCAAGGGCAATTGACGTAGATGGCCGAACAACTCGGCGGGCGCAGGCACGCACGGCCACCGATGTGGGAGAGGGCATCGTTTCGGGTGCTTCTCAGCCCAATTGACTCGGTGTGGCTGCCGGTCGAGGGTCCGTACAGCTAGGCCTGTATAGCTAGGTCGGGGTCTGTACGGGTCCTTAGCTAGGTCTGTTAGGTAAGTAGCTACCGGAGCTGTTCTGGTTCTTATCTACAACCAATTAGAGGCGCTAAGATTGGAAGGTACATGATTATCTTATTTACCGTATAGGGAAAAGGCTGGGGTAAAGAACCGTTCTCGGGTGCAAGAACGCAACGTCTGTATAACTAGAAAAGAACCGTTGCCCATATATTTCTAGCTAGCCAATCAAACAGCTAGAATTCGTACACCGAACTGCAATCACTCGTTATCTGAGCCTACCGGACGAAATCGAGGAATCAGTCCGACGAGACAGAAACAGATTAGCAAGAGCAGACCCTACCGACGAATGTATAAGAGACGACCCCGTTCATGTATGATGTGGTAGCTTTATACATCCTTCAGTTCGGCACTATTGAACCATGAACTCGTACTTTTCTGCGTGATCACGGACAGACCTGGATGATTACCACTACCAATACCTGTTATTTTTCGCGTAGACAATGGTAACCCGACCTAACGACCTACCGCGCGCACCCGGTTCTATTCGTTCCTTACCTATTCTACTCAATCCAAAGTTAACGTTAGGTTTTCTGTTTCAGTGCTCCATGATGCAGAAAACCTCCAACCAAACCTCTAAACCTTGAGAAAACTGATACCACGACTCTTGAGCAACAATTAGGGGGGGGGGGGGGGGGGTAAGGAGGAAAAAACAAGGCGAAAAAAAAAGCAATAATATGGGTTGCCTGCCGGGTCGTCTAACAGGGACCTACTGTAGGTAGAAGCATGAAGCTATGCGAAACCAGGACCCTGTCGCCTTGAAAGACAACAACCTTAACGGCCAGCTTTCAAGATTAGCACAATATATATCACGAATCGGCCCGGGGTGAGAGCTTATAGCGACCCAATCAGACTTTGTTTGTAAATCCTAAAATTATCAGTCGCAAGAGGTTTTATACTGACTATTACCTCTCATTATTCGCATGCAAAGGTTCTGGGTAGTTATGAGAATTGTGGTATTCATATTCATTAATTAAGAAACAAGCAACTATAAACATACTGCTTACCGTTTTCACTGCAACTAAACACTACAATTGTACTCCTAATCATGTACTGGTGATTGCCCTGGCGCAAGGTATCCCTGAACCATCCAGATGGGTGGTTTGCAAATTACGTTTCACTTACAGTAAACGGCTATATTTTGGGGCGAAGTATCACCCCGGGATCCCTAAAATAAGCCCTCTGCACAAACAGCGGTGCCATCTCAAGAGTCAAGGTTGACCTGGTTGGTGGTCCAACACCCCGAGCAAGCAGACAACATCTGGGTTCTCACATTCTTTACACTTGACTCAACAATGACTTCACTCTTCCTCAGCCTCAACGATAACTGAGAGATTAGAGAATCGACGCCGTGGCATCTCGTAGGTCGGGACACTCACGTGGTCTATGGAGTCTGGTCGCGGGTCCTGATCATCGCCACTACGAATGCGGGTGTATTTCCCGTCTCTAGTGAAAAAACGTTGAGCAGAAGCGAATACGCTGGCGAGAGTTGAGAACATGGCGATCGTCTCTTGTCGTAGGTACTGTAGACTTGGGATGAGTGTGTGACGGTGGGGCGCCTCTAATAAATAGGTTTTGAGGATGCCGGATACAACTCCATTGTTGTGAGAATAGTGTATTGTTATAAGACATCAGGTTGTTATGAATCGTCTTCATTGTTGAGTGAGATTTCGATTCACGATTGAGCCTCAACTTGATCACCGTTGCTAACAGTCGGTACCTAGGCGCCTGTGAAGTGAGACCAGTAACTAACTGTTATTTGAAAACACTCATCCATTGTCTGACGTGGCGTGATAAAGAGATGAGATGACGCTGTCCTTTGTCGTCCTTCGCCCCCAATACTTGTAGATACGAGGACCCCTACACATGCGCCCGGGAATGCGGAATGACTGCAGCTTGGGCTACTACAATTGGTCGAGACATGCATACAGCTGGTCAGCCGCATAGGAAGTAGTAAATGAGGCAATTAAGTTCTAAGATGCAGGGGTATCTATTCTCTATACGTGCACATGTGCGACTCAAAGCGCCAAGCGACGGTGGATATAGACACGATGTCAACTACAACGGTCACCTTCGTAGCACGATCGGTCTGGCACAAATGCGAATGGTGTAGCAATCAATAGCCGGCCTGCATCTGCATCGCTCGCGAGCTCTCCAGCAGTCGACGCACTACAGCTGATTAATCCCGACGGCGCCTCCTCCACACTGGTCTCGACACGCCGCTGTCGTCACAGCTTCGACGAGGAAAGGCTCCGACCATCGTCCAGTCAAGCGGCGCCGACTGACTGGAGCAGACTCTTAAGCTCGCCCTTCTTGCTCTGCAGGTCCGAGTTACCGCCAATGTGCTTCTGGCCGATGTAGATGTTGGGTACGGTGCGCTGGCCCGAGATATCCGCAAGGGCAGCCCGGATGGCGGCGCCGTCGTCGACCTGATCGAGCTCGATGGTGAAGTACTTGGCGCCCAGGTCGTCTAGGAGCCTCTTGGAAGCCGAGCAGTAGGGGCAGTACGACTTGGAGAACACAGCTGTGGCAGGGTATGTCGTGTTAGCCGGGGTGGTGGGAGTGAAAGCAACACACATGATATCCAAATACGAATGGAGACGAACGTACCGACAGCATTCTCCTCGATGATGCTCTGGGCTTTGGCCTTTGCGGCAGACATGGCTTCTGGTGACGGTGAAGAGAAGAATTGGCGGATAAAGTTCATGGAGGGATAATTTGGACTGAGATGGAGGGGTCTTGGAGGAGGACGGGAGAGAAGCAGACGGCGGGGTATTTGTATGATGTGCATGCCGATGGTACCTCAGGGCGGCCACACAATAGCGCGCTGGGCTGGTGCGGGAGGGGAGGTAGCGATCGTAAGGAGGTACCTATCTAGAAAACCCTGGAGTCGGGATGTCGCAAGTGTGCGTCGGCCAGTAAGAGACGGTACCTATTTGTCAAGGGGTCGCGGCGGGATTCCAAAGATTTGGTCTTGTTTCAGTGGACCATTGGCTGAATCTGGTAAGTATAAGCTAAGTCGGCAAACTACACTAGAACAGACGGGAATCTTTACAAATAAGATATGTCCGTATACGCGGGTGATCCTACGAATTTCTAAATACCTACACTACCCACAGTTTAACTTTTCTCCTGTAATTACTAATTACCGAGTGTCCCGTGTTATCATCCATGATATTCGAGCTATAAATACCAAATATGGGTTGCATTGGAATAAGTATCTCAGTTGACAAAGAAGAAACGTCTGCTACCCACCCAAGTCGATATGCCGACATTAGCCAATCTAGATCGGAATGACGCAACAGGCATTTCGGGAACCTCACAACCTCGGAATTGAGTAATCAGACAAACTGAGGGTAGCCCACCCCTGTTGACCTGAGGGTACCCGTGCTTTTTTTATGTACCAGAGTACTTTTTATACAATCGATTAGAATATACTTTTAAAATAGATATTGCAGTAGGGCTGGTGCACGCGTATAGGAGACAGGTCTTTAGTTATGGAGTAGAACGCATTCTTGGAAACTTTGGAGATTATAGAACAAGAGGTATAAAAATTGCGCGTTTTTATTTGAGGCTATAGAAAACTTTTTTTTTATAGAATTACAAATAGACGGATAATTAATACAAAATATTAGATAGGAGTTAGGGATTTGTTTTTATTAATTAATTATTGCGTTTTTATTTATATTTATATATTAGATTTTGATTTAATTTATATAAAGATTTGCGAGTTAAAAAATATAGTCCGATATAAAATAATTAGGTAGGTTTAGTTAGTTTTAGTATACAATACGCTAATTAAAAGCTTTGCTTTATTTTATTAGTATTTTTAGTAAAGTAATAAAAATTAATATTATTTAATGTTTTTTAAAGCACGATTTATAATTAAAAACTAATATTTTTAGCTAATATATCTAATATATAAAAATTAACTATTAATTATATTAATTAGTTATATTTTTTTTTTAATTTTTTATATAAAGCTAGATTTTTAATATAATTTAATAATATAATATAAAAATAATAAAAAACTAATTATAATAAAAATTAAATAAATATAAAGTATTAATAAAATTATTATTTTTAAAACAATTAATTATAAAAATATTAATAGTATTATACTATTTTTATTAGATCTATAAAAAAATATAAAACTTAATTATAGTTTTATTAAAAAAGCTAATATATTTATTAAACTTAAATATATATAAGCTTTTAATAAAGAATTTATAAAAATATTATATTAATTATGTATGTTTATATAGCAATAAAAACTATAAAATATTAAATAAAAAAATATTATTAAAACTTAAAAATTATTGTTTTATTTTTAAAATATTTATTATTTTATTATTTTTATATATTAATAGTTCTAATTAGTAACTTAAAATAAATAATTTAAACGTTTTAAAACAACTATAAAATTTTGCGCTTTTTTTAATAAGGTTTATTTTAAATATTCTAATTATAAATATATTTATTTTTAATATTATATTAATTAATAATTAGATTAATAAATATTAGCTAGCTAAATTTTTAATATTTATATAATTAGTTTTTAGAAGTATTATAGTTTTATATATTATTAGTTTATTTATTTCTAATTTTATATTTTGTTTTTAGAACTAATTTAATAAAAAAAATATAACTAAATAGTTTTATAGAATAAAAAGATTTTTTAAGTTATATAGATTTTTGTAAACTAAATAAATTAATTAATTATTATATTAAATAAAAATTATAATTAAAAAACATATAGTTTAATATATTATTAGTTTTTGTATTAATTAGGATTAAATTATTATAAGTTTAAAATAAGAATATAAAGCAATTAATTTTGAATAAATCTAATTATAAAAAAAATAACTTACTAAGCTTTTTTTAAGTATTAAAATAATTTTTTAAAATTATGTTTAATTTTTTTTTAAATATATAGCTTTAGTTAATAAATTTAGCTAAAAAATCTTTTTAATACTTAAAAAGTTTTATTTATATAATTTAGTTAAATTAATTTTTTTTAATTATTTTAGAAATATTTTTAATAAATATAAAATTACTAAAAATAATTTATAATAAAAAAAATATACTAATGCTATAGATATTTTTAAATAATAGGCTAACTTGGAATTTTTTTTTTAGTTATAAATAATAATATTAAGTTTTTTAAATAGTATTACTAGCTTAGAACTATTGCTAAATATACCTTTTTATTTTATTTAATAAGCTATATAAATATAACTGTTTTAAGCTTTATTAGTTGTTTAATTAATTTAGTTATTTATAATTACTTTTTTTATTATATTTTTAATAGTTTATATATATATAAACTTGGTAATTAAGCAATTAATAACTAAAATAAAAAGCTTTTTTATTTATAATACTTAAATAACTAAAGCAATAATTAAAATAATATAGTTATTAATTAACTAGAATTAATATTATGCTTTTTTTAGTTAGATATTTTATTAGAAGATTAGTTAGTAAAATAAGTAATAATATAAAAATAGCTAATTTAGAGCTTATATTATCTAAGTATAATAATTAAACTTTTAGAAGTATAATTAATTAAATAGTTAGAATAATTTTAGGAGTACTAGTAATAATTTGTATAAATATTAGTTTTATAGAGCTAAAGATTATATATAACAAAGCTATAAATTAAAAAAAAAAATAGAAAATTTTAAAGCTTTATATAAAAAATATGATTTTAAAGCTTAGTATATTAGTTTATTATATATATTTTAGTATATTTGTTTGTTTATAGTTAACCTAGATAAAATATTAAAAGGGAGAAATAAAAGTAGATTTATGTTTTTAGTTTTAATATAGATTTATTATAACTATTCCAGTAGATATTTTTTAGTAGCTCTGGTAGTTTATAAGGCTTTATATAAATTTAATTATGTTTTAAAAGATTTAGATTTTAAAAACAAGATTTAATTATAAAACCTAGAACTTAGTAAAAATAAAAATATTTTAAACAACCTAGCTTAATTATTTGTTTTGATATTTAAATAATTAATTATAACTAATTAGTTTAATTTTAAAATAAAATTTTAAGTTAATTTAGTTTTTATAAAATAATAAAAGTTTAATATTTTAGTTAGAAAAAACTATTTAGAATTTTAATATAATAAATAGTAAAAATATTAAAATAGGTAAAAGTTTATAGTATTAAAAATAATTAATTAAGTTATTTTTTTAGATAACTTATTAATGTTTATAGTTTTAGACTTTATTAGTATATTTAATACGTAAGTTTATATAAAAGCTATAATAATAATAAAAAAATATTTAAATAAAAAAAACAATATTATATTTAAAACTTATAATATTATTTAATTTTATAAAATAATTAGTGCTATAATAAATATAAGTATTAATTAGCAAGTATTTTTATTTGTTTTAGGAATAAAAAAACGCTAAATATTTTTTAATAAAATTAATAATTTGTTTAAAGCTAAAGTAGGGTTAATTTAGGAAGAACTACTAGGTTTATTCTTTAATACGTTAGAATTACTTATAGTATAGGCTTTTAAAATAAGATAGATATTAGGCAAAAAAATAATTAAATTAAATTAACTAAATAAATCTAAGTTTAAAATAAGTAATTAATAAATATTAAATATATTTATTTTAAAAGTTAATAATATATATGTAATGCTATAAAAATTTATAAAAAAAGTTTATAAAACTTTTTAGATAAATATATTTTTATAGAATATAAAAAACTATATAAAAGTTATATTTAAAGTTATAATAAAAATTAAAGAATTATTAAAAAGTTTATTAATTATTAGATTTTTTAATATTAGTGTTTAATTATATATTTTAGTAAAAAGTTATATTAAAAATAATTAATTTTTTATAATTAATATTTAAATAACTTAGAATAAATATTTTATTAAATTAAAAGTATTTTTATAATTATATAAAAAAATTATTATTTAGTTAGTATAGATTGCTAAAAAGTATATATAAGCTGTTTTTATATATATAGTTCTAAATAAAGAAATAGTTGCTTTTTTATTTTTAAAAATAAACTTTTTAAGGATTATAGATTATGTTTTTTATTTTAAGAATTTAGTTTTAATAGCTATATTTATTTTTAGTAATATATATATTATTGCTTTTATAACTTTGCTTATTTAATTATATCTTTATAATAAATTAGTAATTAAAGCTATAAAAAACTAATAGCTATTTATATATAAAGAGCTGCTATAAATAGTTATAATTAGTTTTTAATTAATATTTGAATTTTATTTTTATTATATATTGCTAGGGTGACTTTTAATTTAGTATTAAATTTAAATAATAAAATTATATAAGAATATTTTTATAACGCTAATTAGTTAACTATAAACTATATAAACTAAATATTAAAGTTAGATAATAATATTTTTTTTATAAGTGCTTTGTTAGATAGTAAATTTTTAATAATTTTTAGGACTATTATTTATAAAGTTATAAAAGAAGCAAAAAAAGCAAAAGTCTTAAAGGCCAAATAGATAATATTTTTTTTTTTTTTTAATATTTATAATATATAAGCTTAAATTAAAAAAAGTTTATTTAGTTAATAATATAAAATATAATAGTTCTATAGTTTTAGGGTTAATTAATTAAAAAAAAAAAGCTTTAATAAAAATATATAATTAGTACGAACTAGATAAAACGTTTAAAAAAAAAAAGATTTATTTAAATATTTATTTATATTTTATTATATAACTTAAAAGAACTTAATTAACTAAAGAATATTTTTAAAAAATCAAAAAAGTATAAAAATATTAAAATTTATTAATTAAAAAAAGAAATTTTTAATTAAAGTATTATATAAATATAAAATAGCTTTAGCTTAAGATTTTAATAAAATTAGAAAAATATATAATAAAATTATATTATTATATAAGATCTAGATAATATTATATAAAGCTTAGCAAGCAAAAAAAAAATTTATTTTTATATTATTATAAAAAAAAGTATTAAATATATTTAAAACTTGATTTATAAATAATATATTAAAAAAAAAATATAGTATATATTAGAACATATAGTTTATAGTAAAAAAAAAAAATAAAAAGCTTAAACTAATTAATTTTATTACTAAACTAAATATAGTTATAATTTAAAATGTTTTTTTATTAAAAAGCTATAATAAATTTACTAAAGAATTTATTATATATAAAATCTTATTAATAATTAACTTTTTTTTTAAATATAATTAAATATTTTTGTTTTTTTTTAGTTAAGCGCTAATAGTTTTTTTTATATTATTTAGAATTTTATAAATAATAATATTTTTTTAAGGTATAATAAATTTAATAGTTTATTTTTTTAAAATAATTAGCTAAATATTATATAATATTATACTTAAAAAATATAAACTATTTTTTAATAATATAAAAATTAAAAAGCTTATTACTTGTTATAATAATTAAAAAATTGCTTTTAGTATATAGTAATTTATTTTTAAATATATTAAAAATATTAATATAGTTTTGCTAAATTTTGAATTAATAGGTATTACTGCAAGTAATATTAAAAACAAATAGTATAAGCTAATAATAATATTAGTTAAATATTTTTATAGAACTAATAGTTATAAACTTATAAAAGTTAAAATATTTAAAATTTTTAAATAAATAGCATATAGCAATATTATAAAAATAAAAGCTTTTTTAAAAATAAGTAGTTATTATTAAATATAAGTAAAAGTGTATGCTATAATAGTATTTTTATTAATTATGTTTTTTTAATATAATATTAAGTTTGTTTAAAGAAATAATTAAAAACAAGCAATAATAATATTATAATAAGCTTTAATAACTATTTTTTGTTTAATTATTTTAGATTATAAAGCTAAAAAAATCTAGCTAAAAGTTAATACTTTAAAAAAAAAATAAAGCGCTATATTTTGTTAACTAATTAAAAATAAAATATATTTGTTTAGATATAAGTTAAGAACTTAAAAAAAACCTAAATTAAATTATAACGTAATAAAAAAAAATACTTAGGGGTTATTAAAGCTTTTTATTAATTATAAAACTATTTATATAAAATTAGATTTTATTTAAAAATAAATATAAAAATATTAATTATTTAGTATAGTTTTAACCCAATAAGTTGTTTTTATTAAAATATTTGATTTTAAATTATATTATATTTTTAAAAAAAAATATATAGCAATAAATAAACTATTATATAAATTAAAAAAATTATTAAATAAGTTAAATAATTAATAAGAAAAAAATATAAAAAATTTTATTAATTTTTAATTTTATATTATAATAGTTAAACTAATAATTATTTTAAATATTAATATTTTTTTTAAACTAAAATAAAAATAGTTAATATATTTATAAAAAGTAGTAATATATTTTACTACTAAAAGTTTGTTTAATTGTTTTATAATAGTAATATAAAAAAGAATTTATAAAAATTAAACTTTTTAATTTTTTGTTTATAAAAATTGCTTTTAAAAAAAAACAAAACTATTATATTAGATCTAATACTATATTAATAACTTTAATAATTAAAAATGTTTTTTTTAAAAAAATTATATATAACTAAAATATTAAAGCTAAAATTTTATATATTATAGAATTGCTGCTTAATATTATTAAAAAAACTTATATAAAAATATTAAAAATGTTTTAAAAAGCTATAAGCTATACTAATAAATATAAAACAAGCAATCTAAAAAAAAATATTACTATAATAAGGTTAAAAATATATTTATAAGCTAGGTTTTTAATATTTAATTTATACTTAATAATAATAAGTTTAAAGCAATTATTAAAGCTAAATATAAAATATTAGTTTATTTTAAAGCAATACTATTTTAATTAGCTAATTTTAAAAATATTGCTTGATTTATTAAGCAATATATTATTTATTAGTATAATATTTTTATTAAGATTAAATATAATAATAGTTTTAAAAATAAAAAAAAGGTTATAATAGCTAAAATATAATTTGGATTTATAGTAATTTATAGTATAGTATATTATTTTTAAAGCTAAAAATTTATTAAGTTAGGCTATAAAATAATTATTAGTAGTTTTAAAAAAATAATTTAAAAAATAAAGAAAAGCTAAACTAAACAATTTAATAAAATAATTTAGGCTAATAGAACTATTATTTAATATTATAGCTATAATATATATAAAATAGTTTATAACTAATTACTAGTTTTATTAATTAAAAACGTTATTTTAATATAATAAATTATTAATTAGTAAAATATTTTTAATTATATATTTTTTTTTAATATATAAAGTATAACAATTTAAAAAAAAAAAAAGATATAGCTAAGGTCTAACGTATTATTATTAAAAAAAAACGCTAAGCTATAAAATAGGCTAATTAGCAATATATTTATAAGGTCTGCTTTATAGCTTTAAAAAAAAATTTATTTTTATGTTTAATATTTTATTAAATAATAATAAATTTTAAAGCGTTAAATTTTTATATAAATAAAAAGGCCTATTTTTTATAGTATTTAAAAAAAAGAATAAAAAATATAAAATAAAAGAGCTAAAGAGATATATAAAAGTAAGAACTTATATATTAGATAGTTTATAACTATTTATTAAAAATAAAGCTAAATATTAGGAACTAGTTAATTTTATTACTAATAAATAAATAATAGGCTTACTAAAGGATAATTGCTATAAAAAAATATAGATATAGCTAGAATAGTTTTAATTAGGGCTATAATATAACTAAATAAAAGCTAAACAAAGCTTAAAATATAGCTAGATATAGCTAAAATATAGCTTAGATAAGTTTAAATATATTTAAATATAACTTAAAATATAGCTAGATATAGCTAGGATATAGCTTAAATAAATTATAATATAGCTTAAATAAGCTAAAAATATTAAAATATAAACAAAATAATTAAAAAAAATTAAAAAATTATTAGTAATAAAGTTTTATTATATTAAATTAAAATTTTAATTAAAATAGGCTTAAAAACTAGGTATTTAAGCTTTAATGATTTATAATTAAAAAAAAAATCTATTAATTAATAAGTAATATTTTTTTAAATTTAAAAACTAAAAAAATAAATATAACTAAAGTTTATAGATTTAGTACTATATATTATAATAATATTGTTTTAATTAGTTTAGATTTATTATAAAACAATATTTGCTATTTATATTTTTGTTTTTTTTTATTGTTTTTATATTATTTTTTTATTTTTAGGAATTTGTTTTAAAATAGCAACTTTACCACTGCTTTATAGGCAGATTAACTAGAAAATATATAAAATAGCATATAATAATTTTTATTTGATTAGTTTAAATTAAGAACTTTTTTAGGCTATTTTATTTATTTAAATTTTTATTTTTATTTTTTTGGGTTGTTATAGTATATAGATAAGTATATTTAGTATTGCTTATATAATATTTGTAGTCCGGCTAGCTAATTAAATAGATATAATTATTATAAGCGCTAGACTATAAAAGATTTATTAATTTATATTTAAAAAATAGCTATATTTTAAAGCAATTATTATTTTTAGACTTTTAGAATTAATAGATATATAACTAGCAAAAAATAAGATTAGGAGTCCTAGTTAACTAAACAGCAAGTACTATTATTTATACCGGGCAATTAAGTATTATAAAGAGATATTTGCTAAATAAGCTATTATAGCATAGCTTAATATAAAAAGGTATAAGTTTGCTAGCAAATATTATAACTGTTTTAAATATAGTTTTATTATTAAATATTATAAAAAATAAAAAATAAATATTTTAATATATATATTAATTAGTAATATAGTTATTTAAAGCTTTAATAATAAAATAATAATAAATTTAATAATTATTATTAAATATTTTTGCTAGCTATATATAAAAATTAAAAAAAAAATACAACGCTTATTTGTTTGTGCTAATTAAAAAAGTTATAATACTTATTTTAATTATATTTAAAAGCTTTTTTTTAAATAGCATATAGTTTTATTAGCTTATTAAAGTTTTTTAGTAATATTATATGTTTTAGGATTATAGTTTTAAAAAGGTATATGTTTAAAAAAAATATAGTTAAGATTATTAAAGCTATACTAGATTTTAACTAAAAATATATAATATATTATAATTTAGCACTAAATAATAATAAAAATAATATAATAGTTGTTTTAAAAATATAATTTATATATTAATTAGTTTAATTAAAGTATTTATTAGTTTTAGTACGTACTGTTTTAATTAGTATTTAATTATTAAAGCTTTTTTTATAACTTAGCTTTTTTTTGATTGATTATAATAAAAAATTAAGATTGTATAAGCTAATTTAAAACAAAGGATTTTTATAATTAGAAAAAAAAAATAATTAAGCGTTAGGTTTGCTAGCAGTAAAATAGTACAGCTAAAAATAATATATAAGATTTAATATATATAGCAATAAATTAGTTAGTATAAAAGCTTTAGATATATTTTAATTAATAATAATTTTTTTTTTTTAAATTGTTTAAATTTTTAGATTAATTTATAAAATAATTAAAGCTTAAAGCTTTAATTATTTATTAGCGATTTAACTAAATATAAATATATTTAAATAATATTTAATATAGCTAATATAAAAATAATAATTATATAGCAAATAAAAATAACCAAAAAAAGCTAATATATATTTTTTGCTTTAAAATAACTAATTATTAGATATTATAAAAAATAACAAAAAATAAAAATATATATTGCAATATACTATATATAAACTAATTATTATAAATTAAATAAGTAAAGTTAAAAGTATAAAAAAGTATAAGTATAAATATAGTTTATATAAAAAAATAAGTAAATAAATTAAAAAAAAATAGCTAACTTATATAAAACTAACAAATATTATTTTTTATAAAGTAATATAAATAGGAAAGCTTTAATTAGTATTTTTTTTTAATAATAATTTATATTAAAAAAAAACTAATAAAGTTTTTATAAAAAAGTAATATAAACTAACTAGACTTATACTAGCTTAATAAACTTTATATTTAACTTTTAATTATTTATTTTCTAGCTAATATATTTTATACTACTAGTTTTTAGACTTTATTTATTAATATATAGATTATATATTTATTATATTTTATTTATATTTTTAATTATTAATATATAGAACTAATATTTTGCTTTAATATTAAAACTATTATATAATTAGTTTATTTTAGCGTTATTACTTTAAATTATTATACTTAAAATATTTTAACTAATTTACTTAAAATATTACTAAAAAGATCTAAAAAATATATATGCCTTTTTTAATAATATTATTGCTATTATACTATCTGAGCTAATATAATATATATTACTAAATAAACTACTATATATAAATTATTATAATAAAAAACTACTACTTTATTTTTATTAAAAATATAAAAATACTTTATATAACTGCAAAACTTTTCTAGGTATTACAACTTAAGCTTTTTATAACTTGCTTAAACCTAGATTAATTAATATATTTTAAAAAACATAATAATATTAGTAATTAAACATATTAGAAATTAATGCATTAATTATTGCAATAATTGGTTATTTCGAACTATAGGTAGTATTTAAAGGCATTTTTGTATAGATATTTTTTTAGGCTTAAAATAAAAGCTTTAATAAGAACTATTTTATTTTTTAATTTTTTAAAAAGCAAAATAGATCTATTAGTTTTATAGTATTTAAAGCAATTAAGGCAACTAAAGCTAAGCATACTTTTAATTATTAGTTTGTTATAATTTATAATATTAAATAAAAAATACTATATATTACAAATTTTATTAATAATAATATAATAATTAATGCTTACTAAGAAGTTTTTATTACTTTTAATTATATTTAAAAATTATTATTTAATAATTATTTGCCCGGACTTAAGTTTATAATATTAATTTTTAGTATTTAATAAAATAATAGCTAGCACTATAATTATTTCTGCAGAACTTATATACTTTTAGTTTTTTATAAGCTAAAGTTTTAAGAAAAAATAATAAATATTATAAATAAAAAACCCTACAATTTAAACAAAAATATATAAAATAATTTATTAAAATATTATAAAAACTATATTATAGTTTATATAAAAAATCTAGTTTTAAATTTTTAGTTATAGATTTAATTGATTTAGTTAGCTTAGCTAATTTTTTAATAAAATTAGTTAATTTTTTAGCTAATTATTTTATTTACTAATTTCTAACCTATAAAACTTTATTTAAAATATTATAAGTGCTTGCAAAATTTAATTATAAAAATATATAGTTAGTATAACTTAAAATATAAAAATATTTTATTATTATTATAATGCTTAGCAGCTAGTAAAATTAGAATTTTTATTAATATGCCTTTTTATAATAATTACTAATATATAAATAATAAATTTTTTAAAAAACAACTAATTTTTTTTTTATTTTTAAAAATATTTAAATAACTAATAGTTTTAATGCTTGGATTATTAATACAATAATTAGATAGAAATAATATGTTTAAGCTAATACTATAAATATTAGGGTATAACTTATTATTTAGCTCCGTAAACTAAATATAAAAATAGTTTATAAATAATTATTTGGATTATTTAATTATTTTATTGCTTAATTTATAAAACTTAACAAAAAAGTAATTATAATTATATTAATTTTTAAAGTTAGATAAATAATATTTAGTAAGTTTAAATTTTTTAAAGCAAGTAATAATTAATTAAATTATTTTTTTGTTATAATTATTAATAAATAAAAGCAAACTATTTATTTTATTAATTTAGTTCTTAGGTAAAATAAAAAATATTAATAATTTGTTTATAATTGCTAAATATAAGCTTTTAAAAATATTATTAGTTAATAAATTTTAAAGCTGCTTTTTAATATATTTTTTTTGTTTTATATATATAGCTTTTTTATATATACTTAGAATAATTAGTAAAGCTATAGTTTAGTATATATTATTTATATAGTATTATTTTTTAAATATTTAGGTATTTTTTTTAAAAATTTATAATTTAATAACTAAAAATTAATATTTAATAACCTAGTAGTAAGTATTAAAGTTATAAAAAATTGCTTAAATATTATTAAAAAAATAGAATTATATATTAGGATTATAATTACTAAAACAAAGCTTTTTTTTTTAGTTAATATTATTTAAAATAAAAAGACAATTAGTAATTATTTTATTTTATAAAGCTAATTAGTTAATAAGTAATAATATAAATATATAAAGTATATTTTATAGATTTTCTTTTTGAATTAAGTTAGATTTTTTTATAATAAATATTTTTGTTTTTTAGTTTATTTATAAAAAAACAATAGTTATTAGATCGCTTAAAAAGTTAATACAAAACTAATTAAAAAATATTTTAGTAGCTATGCTTAAATTTAAAAAATCTAGTTAAAAATATAAATATTTTAATATATTTAATTTTAGTAAGTAGCGCTAACTTTTTTTTAGTAGCAAAAAAGCTTAAGCTATAATTTATAAAAGATTTGCTTACTAGTAGATTTTTTTTATATTTTAAAAAAATAATATATATAGTAATATAAAAAGTTGTTTTATACTAAACTTTTTTACTAGTTAAAAGTTCTAAAAAAAATATAATTTATAAATATATATAGTTAATTAAACAAATACTAAAGAACTTAAAGATTAAAAAGCTATTTAAAAAGTATTAAGTATACAAAAAAAACAAAAAGTTAAATTATTAAAAATAGATATAAAAATTAAAAAAACTTAGTAATAAAAATCCCAAAAAAATAAATAACTAATTAGTTATAGTTTAAATTAATTATTGTAGTCTAAAAATAAAAACTTAATAATTTAAGAAGTTTGTAGTAGGGCTAGTGCGCGTATATAAAAAATAGGTTTTTAGTTATAAAATAGAACATATTTTTAAAAACTTTAGAAATTACAGAACAAAAAGTATAAAAATTGCGCGTTTTTATTTAAAGCTATAAAAAACTTTTTTTTTATAAAGTTATAAATAAACAAATAATTAATACAAAATATTAAATAAAAATTAGAGATTTGTTTTTATTAATTAATTATTGCGTTTTTATTTATATTTATATATTAGATTTTGATCTAATCCGTACAAAGATCTATAAGTTGGAAAACGTAGTCCGATACGAAATAATTAGGTAGGTTTGGTTAGTTTTAGTATATAATACGCCGATTAGGAGCCCTGCTCTATTTCAATATATTTATAATTTATATAATTTGTATAAAATTTTATACTTGCATATTTATTTTAATATAAATCATATTAGTAACTTTGGTTACTAAAGTAATTATATATGTTTACTTTTTTTTTTTTTTTTTAAAATAACAATTTACCTTAGAATATTTTCTTTTACTTGTTATATAAAATATGTTATATATATTAACTTAGCTATAAACGTTCTATGTATTTAAACGTGCATTTCTAATCGATTGTGCGAAAAGTATTCTGTGGAGCACTAGTACTTAAAAAAAGCACGGGTACCCTCAGGTCAACAGGGGTGGGCTACCCTCAGTTTATGTGTAGACTCCTCGGAATTAGAACATTGGTACACTACGTCAGAGCACCCCTATAACTGTGCTTTTAATGGTGTACTTTGCCTATGAAACCGTTCAAGTTTTAGTATTCACATTTAATCTCTACCTCTCTTCCATCACCACGCTAGTTTTTCTCAAAGGGTCCGAGTCAAATTTAAAGATTCGAGCATGCAAGTATTTATATAAAACCAAGTCAGCTAGATGGTTTGGCAACTGAATCCTTAGGTAGATAAAGTTACAAACTACATAGTTAGCCGTACTTGGTATACCTACCCCGGTAGATCTACCTAGGTACCTAAGTAGAGATAAACCACCTACGTACACACTAGATAGGCCTGTCCTCGAATTACTCCACCACGTTTCAATTCGCCGATTACCTAGTATACATCAAAACTTCAACTTCAGGCTCCCGTTTCTCAATTTGCACGGCGACTATCAGAGCTTAGAATAGAATCAGGTATGAAAGATGAAAGATTCAAGCAAACTATGGTCACCGGACCGTTACTTATTAACTGCGAAGTCAACGAGTACCTCAGGTATGGAGACAGCGTTGAAGGTTCCTTCGACCAGGTACTTGGTGCCAGGTACCTTACTAATGCTTTTCAGCCCCCAAATAAGTGGGCAACCCAGCTCAAAACATGCTACCGGTATTCCCTGCCTTATTGCCAGCTGCTTTCAGCCCCCAGTTTGTACGACACAGCCGTCAACTGCTCGACACTTTGGCTAATCACCACTCAGAGGGGCTTCTTGTGCCACCATACCTAGCGTACCAGTGCCTCTCTCTGTGTCCTACTAGTAGAATCCATTTACACCCATGCAATGTTCTTCGGTCCCTGATGACATTTTTTCGCCACAACTCGACCGGCAGCCTGCCTGTCCCCTTTTCACCTTCGGGCGACACACATCTTACGACACAGCATACGTCGTCCATCGTCCCGTCATCCGTCGTGGCACCCTGACGTCGTGTGTCGTGTGGACAACCCAATGGGCCCAGGAGCAGGGAAGCCAGTCGCAGCAAAGAGAAGCAAGCTTGTGTCCTCTCGCCAGCTGACCTGAACACCTTGCGCACAGTCTTGCAGTGACAACGCATCGCAGAGTCATCGCTTACGTCTAATTCGACCGCTGACTCTGCCGACGTCTCTCGCGACGAGACCCATCGAACCCGCTCCCAGTCGCCCGCTGCACACATCGAGCATTAAGCCTCTGACCTGCCCCTCGGCCGCAACTCTCTGCCCCACGATAGCACCGCTGAGCTAGCATCGAGCTAGACCCCTTTCTGGCCTTTGCGGGCTCTGGCGCGTGTCCCTTGGAGCGAAGCGGCCTGTCGACGAATACTAACACCGGCCCCTACATCCAGCACCTCCGGATTAGGTGAGGTGGCCCAACAACCGTGGTGGTCTCCTCCTATTCGTCCGCCCGGCACCGTCTGCTCTCTCATGCGCCGCTGCGCAGCTGCAACGCTCCCCTCCGAGACAGTGCTTGATTCGCACCGCTAACAGGGGTTGTGCTCGTCTACTATTTGATCGCCTACGACCCCTCTGGCTGCTCCATCCACTCTGCATTCATTCCGCCGGCCAAAATAACACATCTAACTGCTTTGGCTGGGTGTCCTTGGAATTCCCAGGACAACCCAATTCTCGTCAAGGTGGCTTCCGGTCAGGCTATCTCGGCAACTTCTGGTGCCTTCCAGAACATCACTGCGTTACTGCCACCGGCATTACAAACTTACCTGGTCAGCACACTCGCCCACTTATCCGACGCATTCGCGGGGTCCAACGAGTACATCGAATCCAAAGGTGCCTCGCCCACGACCGTCTACTCGACCCTCGTAGGCGCTGCTGCTATTGCACTACCAATCCTCATGTCACGGTACGGCTGGTCTTCGACGCGCGAAGGCTTGTCGCCCTTTGCTTCACAAGCCAGCAGCCAAGACGGTCCCCATGTCACCGACGCTGACTACAGCTACATCACGTCCGAAGATTTAGAGACCTCACTGCAGGCTCCTGAAAGATCTTATTCCCCTCACAACCGCCGAGCGCTGCGCACCCTCGAAGAAGATGATGTCATCCTGATCAAACATAAATCTATTACTTATCCCGTGCATTTCCCTGCCTACTCGATCAGCGATGGTAGGCTCACGGTGAGAGATGTTCGAGACCGCGCTGCGCTTGTGATGGACTTGAGTATCCGCCGGGCAGGCCATTTCAAGATGCTATACAAGGGTCGGATCCTAAAAGAGCAGGATATCCCCATTCGCGACTACGGCGTGAAGAACAATAGCGAGTTGTTAGTTGTGGTGCCCGAGGGAAGGCTATCTGATGATGACGACAGCAGCGGCACGGTGGAGGAGGTCGTTGCCACTGATCCTAGGGATGACTTGCGAACCCCGAAGAAGAGGAAGAATAAGAATGGCAAGAAGAAGCCCAAAAATCGTGGACCGAGGGATACCACCAGCAATCTAGAGGTGCCGGTCCAAACCGACGGCGATAGCAGATGGACGAGTCCTGACCCTTCAAGACATCCGTCTCGGGTGCCGTCCCCTGCGGTGCCTTCAGGGGCAATCGAGAAGCTGGCGGCGATCAGGTCACATTTTGACTCACAGCTCCTCCCACTCTGCAACCAATTTGCGCGTCACCCACCCAAAGACGCCAAGAAATTGCAAGACGAGCACCGCAAAATCACTGAGACGGTGCTGCAGCATGTGCTCTTGAAACTGGATGAAGTTGACACGGGAGGAGATCCTGATATCCGAGCAAAACGGAAAGACCTGGTAAATTATGTCCAGTCTGTCCTCAAGACAGTTGACGACCAGCTCCCCGCTGGTACCAAACCAAACAGGTGACATCGCCAGCCGCTTTCACACTGTCATCGGTAGTGCAATTCCCATAACATTTTGGGACTGACCTCAGCCTACCCAGCCTACCCAACCTACCCACTTAGACGGTGGAAAATACGTTTATATAGTATATACGAAAGGGCAGGGATGCTAGTAAATGGGCACATCGGGAGAGGGTGTTTATCAGGTTGTTCACGCAGGCTTGAGGGTTCCGAATTTTAACGACACGCTTAGACAAGAGTTTAGACTCATACGTTTCATACCATATCATACTCGACACGCCCAACTTAATCACCACCTCGCAATCCAACCCCACACGGCCATGTTCATCTAGCAAGACTTGTTATATATAGTATCCTGCAGATTCCGCTCTATAGGTGCACGCATAGGTTACTTACCGGTGAGTGAGTGTGTGAAGAACTGACTTGTTGGTTTCGACCATAAAGGCAGAGCTGAGGTAAGCTGCCACGTAGGTAAATGGAGCGTCGATGTAGGCAACCAGGTAGGAGTAGGACAACTTCGGCTCTGCCAGGGCCTGCCTCGGCAGGCAGGCGATATACCGGTTTCCTGGAAACTGGTCAGATCATTCGTGTTCCCATTCCCAGCAGCCTATCGGGGTTTTCTCGTCGATTTAGATGCCACATTATGTAAGGTGCCCACTTATAAGCAGCACTGTGCTGTCTCGGGCGGTCTGTGCCGGATGCAGCCGGCCAGCCACACTTCCAAGTTGTTTGTGGCTGGTGCACAGGGACAGCTAGGTCTGCTTAGCCCTAGCTTACGAGGCCACAAAAAACCCTCTCGCTTCTGTGGCCGCCCCCACCTTGCCCGGTTAGGAATAGCGGGCCTCTGCAGCGGGCACACTCAATGATTGTGCGTCGCCGATAATTTTCTAGTGGTGGCATCTCTTCTCCGCCTAGCGACCATCAACAACACCTCACGACCTTACTAACGACCACAGCAGAGGACTGATTTAAGAGCTCCCCAGACGCAGACTCTTCGGTTGCGCTCTCGAGCTGTTCCGCCTCCCACTCCATCTTCCTCTTTTCCTTTTTGTTCACCTCCCGTTTCGCCGCGGTGACGATCCGAAAAGATGTCGTCCTTTGAGTCTGTTGTAAGTGGTGCTTGAATCCAGATCCCGATCCTACCCCGTCAACCCCGGTGTTTTGGAATTGCCGGGTGCATTGTCTCCTGGCTTTGCCTGGGATGGACGGCGGGAAATGGCCATGATATATCGAATGCCAAGCGGTCATCGATACGGTGCATGTTTTCAACATGGACTAACGAGAGTCTCTCCAGGTCATCATCGATGGCAAAGGCCACCTCCTCGGCCGACTCGCCTCTATTGTTGCCAAGCAGCTCCTCAGTGGCCAGAAGATCGTCATCGTCCGCTGCGAGGAACTGAACATCTCGGGCGAGTTCTTCCGCGCCAAGCGTACGTCACCTCCACCGATCTGTCTTGCGAGTTTTACTTGGGATTGTTTGATTTGGATTTGGCCTGGGTCTACGTCTACGATGAAAACGAAAGGAAAAAGGAGGAGTGAAGGACTTGGAATATTGCGCAGGCAATTGGAGAACAAGAACTGGAGCTGATTGTTGGATTACAGTCAAGTACCATGCCTACCTACGAAAGGCCACCCGATTCAACCCTACCCGAGGTGGTATGTCAACTACTCCGATCCGCGTGCCGACGTGACGCGCTCTACTGGCGAGGATGGGCTCTCTAACGCAAGCTAGGTCCCTTCCACTTCCGCGCCCCTTCAAGAATCTTCTACAAGGCCGTTCGTGGCATGATTCCCCACAAGACCGCCCGAGGTGCTGCTGCTCTGGAGCGCCTAAAGGTCTTCGAGGGTGTCCCTCCCCCGTACGACAAGCAGAAGAAGATGGTGGTTCCCCAGGCTCTCCGTGTCCTGCGTCTACAGCCCGGCCGAAAGTATTGCACTGTCGGCAGATTGAGCCATGAAGTCGGATGGAAGTACCAAGATGTGGTTGCTCGGTATGTCCAACTTGGAGCCCCGCGGACATGGCGTGGTTTCCGCATTGCCGTCTAGGGATATGCATTACTCTTGGTCGAGGGAACATTGCTAACAAATCTCATAGTCTGGAGGAGCGCCGCAAGGCAAAGGGTGCTGCTTACTACGAGCGCAAGAAGCTGGCTCAGCGCCAACTAACCGAGGCCAAGAAGAGCGCCACGGTAGACAGCAAGACAACCAAGGCTCTCGAGTCCTTCGGTTACTAAATCGTCTTGTTTCAATCGTCTCCATTTTTCTGATACACCAACAAAACCAAACAATCATCCTTCAATGGACTTGCAACTAGAACCGGCGTGTGGGTAAGGGAAACTCGATCATCGCATTTACCTTTGTCGTTCCGCGCAATTCGAGGGAAAGGCAATGGGGTCATAGGGTTGGGGGTATATCACTACTGGCTCTGGTCCTGTGTTCACAAAATTCATCGTCTAGGCACCGAATGAAAAATGAACCAAATCACGAACATAGAGTTGGCCAATGGGTTTGATGTGATGAATAAAAAATGTCGACAGGTTGACAATTGTTTTATATGACTGAGAGCAGCTTGGAGGCATTTTGCTACTAATTTAAGGCAGCTCCGAACCATCCATGCCAATCTAGCATCGCGAATTTCGTCATCTTGATCGATTGCACCTGCCGGCCCGCGATTCTTACGTCACAGAAAGCCTCAACAAGAAATTGTGCCAGTGGCTAGCTCCCATACATGTGTATTTGATCCTGTGCTTCACGAATACCTTGGAACCTCGAACCACGCTCGTTTTCAACAGGATACCGCAGATTCGATCCACCTCATCCAACATTTTCATACTTCCCAGTCTCCGATTGAATATGTGTGAAGGCTCAGTCTACCTTAAAGCCACATTCCTCCGTGTCGCCTTTTACCCTGATTTGTTTGAGGTTGTTGCTGCAGATGGACTGGGAACGAAGATGCAAAGCGTCTTTGAATCCAAACAATTTGGCGAAGACTGCGGTTTAGTGTATGAAAGGGTAAATAGCTCCGCCGACGCGGATCAAAAACGGATTTTCCCTTCGATTTTTGCGTGTGGGTCCTTGGAAGCGATTTTCCCCGTTTTACAAGGCGAGATCATTCAGGTTCTCATGGTATTATTGTAGCGTCTTGTTGGCAAATTCTCGCGGACGTAAGTATCGATTTTCGAAGCGTAAGATAGGATACGCCTGTAGACCCGAGCTCTTCCTACTAGGTATTTTTCACCTCAAGTCCGAAGTTGGAGATCAGGGCTAGGTTTCGGTAGGACTGCCAGCAATCCAGTCAAGTGACTACCAAGTCCTACTCCAGGACACCAGCTATGATAGGCCCAATCACCAGCACGTTTACTAAGTATGGGACAATTCGCTTGACATAATCTGTAGAGCTGGACTGAACTTAGCGGACCCTTCCCCCCCAGCTCCTCGATTCAGGCTACAGTTCCAGGTCACGTTCCAATAGCAGATGAGCGAGGATCGGCCGCCTCCCGATATCATCACAGCTAATAACTGCACAGTCAGCCAGTGGTTAATTCGGCCCCAGCAACTTGTCTTCAAGCGGGTATCATACAAGGCGACGCACAAGGAGGAGATCACACACCCTTTCGAGCACCACAAATGCTACGGACCAGTGCCAAATGCTTGCCGTGCGTCCCGTCCATCATTCTCGCTCTGGGACCGCTTAGTATAGGCTCTCCCCGAGGAAGCTAAAGTCATATAAGAGACACGAAGATAGTCGGACCTGACAACAAAAATGTTGGCAAACTGTTGCGTATCAGACCGGGCGTGAGCGCGGCTCGTTTTTACTGTCTCCGAAGCGATCGAAACTGTCGGCGGATGGTTCGATTCGATGACTCTGACAATTGTCAACTTTCACGTAACCCCGTAGATTAGAGTGGATCTCGGTCACGAGGCCATTTCACGCCTCGGATATATATAGGTACATACAATGGAGTGCGTAGCCTGTCAGTGCAGCGGATAGGTCTCGCTCCTGGTGACGAGATTGCTCGGTGAGGTCATTCGGGTTGGGGGCTGCTTCTTGCTTGGGCTTAGCGGGTGTTCCGCGTCTTCTTCTTCTCCTTTGTCCTGTTCGCCGTAGATTCTCTGTTGTCAGTCAGTGGTAGTTGGGTCTCGTGTTTGCACCTACATTGTAGCGAGAGCTTGAATACCCCGCTCACGACAGGAGCCTCCCTCCCCGCCCGTCATAGTTGTGAGTATGAGGGAGCTGGTGATGGAGGTCCCCTTTGCACTTTGCGTCCATGAAAAGCGGGATTGGGGATATGTGTTGACTGTTAAAGATACGCGTAACCGAGATCTGTGTGAGGCTCACAGGGCTTACGGAATTGCTGGAACATATTCACAGGGGAATTTATCATGGGACTGGGCAGCGGTTGGTATCAAATGAGATCGACAGTCAATATGAAGATAACTTCGTGCTCGGCGGATAAATAATACCTTCGACAATACCTAAACTGCTCTAGATGTCCCAATTGGGTTGCAGACGAATTGGTAAACATATCAGAGAGATGTTCCAGAGAATAGAGGTACCTACAGTGGCTCAAAAAAAGGCCCGTCCGCTTTTTTCCCAAGGCTGAAATATCTTCTCTACACAAAGTACAATTCTGCCCGAATTCATGAGTGAAAAACAAATAGAAGTTATTCCCGAGAAGATAACCTAATTCTTAACATAATATAATTTCTGCAATTTGTTTACTTCCAAAACCTGTTATATATAGCACTCTCTACAATGAAGGTATTATTTGAACATAAACAAGAAACGAACGCGGCTTTTTCGAGTAACTAACTGTAGGAAGAAGTGAAGCAGTATTAAAATAGCGTTCCGACAGAGGTGGGGGCATGTATTCCCGGCGTGAGCACGTTCGAATGGCGACGTTCAATTAATTAATGGCGGTCTTCTATATATTTTTGGATTTGGAGATCCGCGGAGGCGAACATGTGTCCCTCCCTGACCCATGGTCCACTAACCCGACGTCTCTAATAGCTGCGGACAGGCCAAACGCCCGACTTGACTACGTTCTACTTTTTGTAGTGTTGCAGTCTAGTACCGCGGTTCTGTGCTGTGACACGCCATGGCGCAGTCCCACGATACAGCCCCCATCGCAATGAATATACATGTGCGTAGAGAGCAATAGTATAGCGGTGTGATTTAGACCCCTTCCTATAGTAATGACTGTCACGGTGTTGTGGAACAGAACTGCAGCACTAACCTACCAGCCTATATCGCTGAAGTGCATCTGCCCTAGGGTGATTGGATAGAGATTATCGCTCTAGTAGATACGTACATGTGATTTCCGGTGAATTCTAGATTAAAATATTGGGGTTCCAGAGTGAATAGACAGACCTATCTGCAGTCAGGAGGTAGGTAGGTAGTAGGTAGTTAGGGCTCAATATATTTAAGGGGGGGTCACCCATAGAGATATCGACAGAATCCTATTAGATCTACTCCCATAGGGTAGGTGTGATATATATCGCTGACACAACTTAATTCTCTATCTAGCACTATTTACTTAAGTAATTACGGCCAACTTCGCCAGGCGGGCGAGGATACTTCGTAGGGAGCAACGATTATAAATAAATGAAATGGATGTAAGATATGGTGCCTTACACGATATTTGAACAACTTGACTGAAAAAAAAACCCTTTTTCCCCTTTTCCCCCTTTTCCCCCTGTTCCCCCTTTTTCTGCTTCTATCTAGTGAATATCGAGATAAAAGAGGAGTGAGGCATAACCAACTTATAGGGCTTGTGGAGGCCGAGGGTATTGTCTACAAGCCGTATCTGTATGCATGGCCGCCCGCACTACCGTAGCAAATTTATGGGTTGAACAGATCCCACAACGCTTTTAGCCCCCCTCCCATTTGATTTTCGGAATACACTGCATTGTCATTAACATCAGGCAGAAGTCAACCTACGTGGCGATGTTTCTGCTTCATAAGCTTCATCTCTTGCTTACAAATTCTTGCTTTTCTACCGTTACTGGTGCCTCGAGTACACTCAGAGGCTAGATAGATAATCAGCAATGTTACAGTTAGCCTCGAGGACTCCAGGTCTAAATTTGATTCTATATAACTGGCTTTTCAAGGTCAGTCGAAAGCTAGTAACTAACGTTAATTGCTGAACGCCTGTCTAGCCCCCAATTGAGTTCGGCGAACCATCGTGTGGACGAGCCAGGAGAAAACCTGACAACGAGTGCCCTCAGCGAGGCTGATGCCCATGATATGTACCTAGTACCGTCGCAACCGGCGTGCGTATCTTATGTGTTTATAGTTGGTTGGCTGCTTTTTGTCTTCTTTTTTTTTTCGACCCCCGATCACGCGCATCAGTTTAGATAGCCAGGCGAGACAGTCCTTGTCGGTGTACCCGACGAACCAACGGTTGATTCGAATGGGCTGCGTGGTGTTGCTGATGGCTGCTGATGCTGGCGGACTGAGTCAAAGCTTTATTTGATTTTTCTTCTTCGTGTTCCTCTTCTGGGTCGTAGAATAGGAATGTTCAACCGATGGGATGCTTGATATATATTCGCGATCAGCCCTTTTTGCTTATTCAGTGACAAGTACGGAAAACTGTTCACATGCAGCTTGCATCTCAGTACACTTGAATTATTGTCCCTCTCCCGCAACCTCATTTGGTCAACCGCCTCTAGGTCACCCAATCTATCTCCCTGTTGGCTCACATGACCTTATACTCCGATAATGCGGCGTGATACAGCAAAACCCTCTGGCGCCTGCTTGAGTCGACAAGAATGGCATGACCAAGTACTCTATTACCAGAGCCAAGCCATAACCCGGGACGAGATACGGCGTCAGGCACAAGCACTACGATTCATCACCTATGCAGGTCCAAGCACTAAAGTTTCTCTGGGACAGCATGTCGATACTGACACATTTCCCCCTAGCTCCTTCGCTAAAAGGCAATTTCCAATCATAGTGTACGCAGGGCTTCTCGTCTGCTATTTACTCTGCTATTTGCACCGCGACTTGCTCTACTGTTTGTTCGTAGCGGTCTCTGTCTGCTATTTGTTCGGCTATTTGCTCCTGGCAGTCGGTCTCTGCGCTTCCATCGGCTCGTTACTCAAGAACGTCTGCAGTTTTCTCGTCGATTTTCTCCACCGTTCGTTTGACCATATCATTGACCTTCCTAGAAGTATCTTCCATTTTCACCACTGTTTGCACGGTGATGCGCACCGCTATAGCAATTATCTTCCCAGATATTTACTCAGCTATTTGGTCCACTATTGCAGGAGCTTTAATGTCTCCGACGATGTTCCCAAGCCGGTTGAGAGGTCGAAAAGCCAATGCCAACACTGTGAGACCATCCCTCGGTTTCCCCGGGGATGGAAGATTGATGTCCGTTCATATAAGGAGCACCATAATCTTTCAAACGAGCTCCTAAGAGATGGTGGACGCCTATTGATGGAAGGCTTAGAGCTTTTGTTGTCGGACAAGTGGTTCAGGAGAGCATGGATCTTGCAGGAGGCTTCTCTGACCAACAGCCTTTATCTTGTTGTTCACTCGAGTCCAGAGCTATCACGGCCATCCACAATAGCCGTGCCAAACAACATCCTAATAAACGAACGGCTCATCCGAACGAAGATCACAACATTGTTCGGTGGGATGGGCATGGCTGAACAACAACCCCGTATCCAAAACGACATTTGGGAACGGTTTCGGAGGGCCGTGCATGACTTTCATTACTCCCATCCCTACTCCACGGTTTCCAATGCAGCCGAGTCGGTGACTCTGCTGGCAACCCGAGACAATACGATTTGCTCAGACCGCCTGGCCATTTTGGCAAACATGTGTGACTACAGATTCCGAATCGACACTAGAAATCTTCAAGAAGCCAAGTACAGTTTGAGTGCGGCAGTATTCACTTTGGCCTTGATGAATGGGGATCTGTCACTTTTGGAAGGCTTCTATCAAACTCGGCCACAAAAACGAGAAGTTGAACTGAATTGTTACCCAGACCACTTCTCTTGGTTGCCGCCGGACTTAGCCATACTCGAAGAAGTGCAATTTCCAAAAACCATTGAAGCCGATTGCCGTCTCATTGACTCCATCCTCACGCCTCACGGCTTGCTTTGGTCCGGCTTCTGCTGGGATGTGGACACGCATTTGGTTTTTCCTGAGCTGCAAGCTGGATACAAAAGGTTCTTGTCGAATAACGGAAAGATCGAAATGGAGTACAGCGACTACAGGCGGTTCTTCTGGGATCTGCTTATGGAACTCAACAGCCGCAATCTCAGCGGTTTGGTCGACGCTGTCTGGGACTTTGTAGCGATCCCATACGTGGTGAGTAATCCATTATTGGCACGATTCGCGTTTTCAATGTGCATAATTGCGTCTGGAGAGAACACTGACGATTTCAGTGGAACGGGATGAGTGCCAGCTACCGATATGCAGACGACCCGAACAGACCAGCCCCGAACCTACCAGCACGATTTACGGATCTTCTGGAACCTAACACTAGCCGATTATCCCCCAAATACCAACTAATAGACCGTCAGTACCATGAGTCCATAGAGGCTGACATTTTTCTTGCCCCACATCTACTAGTTACGTGTGGTTCCCCGGCCGACAATACGCCAGTTATTTCGTCGCCCAGGGTACCTCTTGATGAGAAGTTTGTCGGAATAAGCTGGGTGGTCTCAGCAATACTAAAAACAGGCTCCCTGTGGTGTGGCAGGGCATACGATTCTGTTGGTAAAAAAAGACTGGTAGCGGTTTTCGACATCGACGGGCCGGGCCTCATATTGACTCCCCGTTACAATGCAGACCATAAAAGTGGACGACCAGACTGGATGAAATTCCAGCCTATTTCGTTCATTACGGAGCTCTGCAAAGCGCGGGAGAGCCAACCCGACTTTTCTGCCACTGTTGTTAGGACCAATGGCCTGATACGAGGGATGTGGAACAGGGAAAACCGCAAAGCGGACAGGTATCTACTCACATGAATGCGATGATAATCGGTCTTTCCATAATACCACCAGGCATGTAGCCGGTTATCTCCTCCCTAGCTTCCCATGATTAGGATTATTTTTCAACTTCAATGTTCGATTATCATTCATAAAAAAAAAGGCAAAAACGAGGACAACATCAAAAACAAAACGCTGGCGGCTATAACAAAAGGACGGTTAGAAAAGGAAAAACCGGCAGGGCTGCCGTACTGCCACAATGAGCCAGCAGAGGTTTTCGTACCGAGTGTTCGATATTCCTTCTATTTACCTCGCTGGACCATTACAAAGCACTATCACTGATAAAGGCAAACACTAGGTTGAGGTATCGTGTAGTTAACGGAGATAAGAGCTTGAAAGAAACAGACATCTTTTACAACCCCAGTATATGTCGCAGTTCCACAATTAAATCAGTTTCTTGGGCAACCACTTGTTATCGTGTCACATCTCCGTGTTGTACCAGGATACCCCCTATTGAGTTTATCGTACCTAGATGCATCCATGACATTGTCATGTTCTCTTCAGCATAGATAGGGGCTATTGCTAGAATCTAAAAAGTCGACGCTTGAAAGTATTATCCCGGCAATGCATTTTTGACTAAAGTGATATGCCCAATGGTACCCGATCATCTGTTAATTATAAGATAAGCAATATCACCCCAACCAGCTTATCCTAGTCTTCTAGATAGGCATCCAACCCGACAATTGCTGCATAGGAGCCACATCGGGGCTACTTTTTTTCTAATCCGACAAATGTAATATTATCCATGATTGGATCGGGAATTCCTTTTATAGATACACTAGGCCGTGGTGAACGCCATCGCCGTATGCTTCGTACGTTCATCCATGCCCGTAACCAACCCATTAATGCCTATTACCATTACTAACCAATTCCGAGATTCCCGGGCCTGGTATATATCGAAACCCAAACAGAGCGCTAACACGACAAAAGAAATCCGGGATCCGGTATCCTATCGAAAGTCAGTCCAATCTCCAAGCTAACGTAGAAGAAAACCAGCAGGGAGACCATACCCATGAACACTAAAAGCACCTCGAGACTGTCGTCCTATCGGCATCACTTCTTGCCTCGTTTCCCTGGACTCCCACTCGTCTCGCTTTTCTCTCCATCAGTCCCCTCCACCTCCCCATCCTCGTCAGCACTGGCGTACTTCCTCGCCAGCTTCTCGTCGAGCCTCTTGCGCATATCCTCGGTGCGCATCCGTTTCCTCGCCTCGGCCTTCCGCCGCCAAATCTCCCGACGTTCTCCCATCAGATACGGCGCAGCCCGAACGACGGCCAGCAGACCCTTGAAGCCCTGACCCAGGTGCTCGAACCCCTGACTGAAGTGCGTCTTTGTCTCGCGCAGCGTGGTCCGCGCGATCGTGGCGTTCTTGCGCATGCGGTACGCCCTTTCCGCCCTCTGCGCCCGCTCATAATCGTCCGAGGCCTGGCGGCGCGTCTCGACGAGTAGGTTGATAGTCCCTGAGGACTTCCGGCGGGTGGGGGGTAGGTGCAGCTCCTCCACGTTGTCTCTGGCCATTGTGTTTTTGTTCTTGCGCGTGCGATGTTTTACAGGTCCGATGACTTATGATCTTACACCCCGAAATGATGGATTATTATTGAGTGCGCCGGGGGAATAAACTTGAGATGGAATAAAGGGAACAAACGAATGAATGCCAAACAAGAAAGCGCAAACACAAGTTCCCCGGCCATCATGAGTTTCCTTAGTACGCTCTTTATATTAATGCACGAGCATAAAACAATCCAGTTCCAATTTGCTTTTGATCGATTTTCATGCAGACTCCTATCGGATGGATTCCGCATACCCTGTCAGGTGCTGACGACCCAGACACGCTCACTCTAGTTTCTCGGGCTATCATGCGAAACGAACAAAAAGGGCAAGGAACCGGCCACAATGGTCTAGAATGCTAGAATGCGCAACGACAGTTATTATGGAACATTGAGAGAAACCGTTCGTTTTTTTTTCGCTGTACATGGTCTTGCATGAACCGTCATTTCGAATCAGTGGAGTCTCTTCATGCTGTGGGGACTTCATCTGAACGAGAGGCGGTCAGCTCAAGCTCGACGTTATACCTACTTAGTACCTTCACTACCTATCCAGACAAGTTATTCTCCCCAAGAGCAGAATTCTGGAAGAAGCGGACCCCATCCGTGGATCCCAAATATCTAGAGTAATTTTACCCCAAATAAACCGCTCTTGAAAGTGATCCACCCCACTCTCCGTTCTACACGTGTACCCTCAAGACCCCAACCTCAATACTTGCACTGAAGGTTCGTCTTCTCCTCGTGCTGATGCCGCCGAAATGGCATCTACTTCGATTTAGCTATTATCTAGGGTTGTAGTGGCTGATATTCTAATGCAAATACCACGCTGATGCTGTTCGTTGTGACACAGGAGAGAGTTGGACAAGGAATTGATCTTCTACCTAGCTAAACTTGGAGAGAATGAGGAGATCAGTCATCAACTCAAAAGCCTATCTAGGGAACTCGTGGCATGTGATTGGAGAAGGGGTGTCTTCGGAATACCAGTAGCCACCTATACAGTACACTAGTTAGGGCCCTGACACATCCAATGTGTGCAGCGCGCACCCGTCTTATGCTACATGTATAGGCCTGCCTGACACATGTGGTTATTAATGAGTTGCATGTGATGCGTGTATGATATCACCGACGCGGCTGCTTACACAAATCCTACACAACAACTAACGGACAGTCCCCGTCCTAAGACTCCGGAGTTGTATGTTGCATTCGCGGGGTAGTAAAAATGAAACGGTGGGAAGATGCACCCAGGGCCACATATAGCACATTGATATCACAGAGGTTTTATAATGTCGCATGTAATGTAGTTTGAAGATGGAATGAAGGCTCATTACTCTGTGCGGCTATGTATACCTAGCCATACAACTTCCAGGTAGGTGGATGACCTGACAGTATCGTACAGATACAATATGTCATACGCCTATCTCAAGGCTGAAATAGAGATAAAACATGGTTTGTTGCTTCGACTACCTACTTCCCTTGTCCCCAATTTGTCCATTCCTGATGTTATTATTCGAACCCAGCATCTTATCCCCCCATCTCTTTCCCCCCCGCTGCGTGCGAAAGTCCACAGCACCCTAAGAACGTCAGCTACCTAATCGGACCACGAACCAATGAGAACTCGTAGATCAAGTATCAAGCTTCCTAAAACAGCAATTGCTAGTCCGCCCGCCACAGCAGGATTCAGGATACCTAGGTAATAAATAACAAATCGCGGTCTCAGCCATGATGAATATGTACTTACTTAGGTATGTACAGTAAAAAAAAGGGACGTAAAGAAAGCGTTCGCAAATAACAAAAAAAAGCGATCGCTGCACCCTCTTTTCGCAAAACCAAGTGCTACGGTAAGTACCCATGGAATATACTGTTACGATAGAGGCTTTCTTTCCTGCCCAGACCCCCCCGCCCCTAGCTGAATACCCCACATGAAACCGACAATAACTTCAACACAGCAAACTGGAATCCAGCGCAAATCACCGTTGAGCCCCCGTCGTGTCCAGTGCGCCATTCCCCCAACCCTTATACAAGTCCAGTCCAGTCTAGTCTAGTCCAGTCTAGTCCAGTCCCATCCCATCCCATTCGTCGCTTCTCCTTAACCTGCTGCAATATCCATCCGGTGGTGCCATCCAGATTGCGTTTAAATATCATTTCGTCCAAGCAATGTATCGTCGCCGAGGTCGCGAGGACCGGGTGTTTTCGCAGGAACAGCCTCCGACCACCACGGGCACAGGAAGCTACCAGCCCGCATCGCTGCCGAGTTTATCGAGGTTGTTATTAACGTAATGGTCCCAGGTGAAGGTCTCGTCGCTGTGGTCTATGATGTCGGCGAGGTCGCGATCGTTGACCTTGGTGTCGTTTCGCAGCGGCGAGCCGCGGCCGTCCGCGAGCCCGGTATACAGTCCTCGGGCCCGCCCTCTGGTGTGGAGGTCGAACGCCCTGCTCGCGGCCTGGTTTTTCGTCCTCTCCCTGATCTCCGCCCGGTCGACGATGGCACGCGAGACCCTGATGATCTGGAGGAGGGCGAGGCTGAGTCCGCGCATGTACCGAAAACCGCAGTCCTGGCGCCGCGAGGATTCCATGTCTTCGCGGCTGGCGAATGTCTCTTGGAGATCGAAGGCGGTTTGGACGAGCGTGGCGCAATGCTCGATGAAGGCCACCTCGTCATCCGGGATGCGGGTCTGCATCTTAGGAGCTCCGGCGACCCCGTCCCGAAGCCAGTCCACATGTGCCATTACGACTAGGATGTTCAGAGCGTGGAAGGCTGTTTCGTAATTGTTGGCGGTTATTTTGACCGAGTTAAGCGCGGCGGTGCGTGATATTGCCATGGGCAATAGTTTGCGGCTTCTCCTTCTGCTTCTGGTTCCGCTTGGGCTGTGGCTCCGTTGTCGGTTTGGGTTTCTGCTCCCACCGCACCGTGGGCGATGAGAGTCTGGTCGAAATGGCTGCATTATCGTCAATATCACAAGTCCAAAAATTACTTGTACGTGTCTCGTAGAGAGTATAGGGCATGTTTACTTTGGTCTTCTATAAAAGCTCTCCTGCGGTTGCCTGCACCTGGCGCCACCGGATTTAAGTGAGAGCGGCAACGGCTCACCTGTGAAGCAAGGTTTTAGCAACAAACTAATTTTCGAACAACGAAATCGACAAGGTCAGCCGGCTATGTGTTTGCGTCAGCGGTCGAGGGTACAGTACTACTTACGTGTGGAAAGGGTGTAAGAACTCAGATAATTATGTCCCCGCTTGTGCCGTGCCGTCGTCGGCTTCCACAGAACAATATAAGCCGATCCAGGCGGCCAGTTCTAGTACCGTGAATTGACCAATTACTGGATGTGTCCTTCCTCGCGTACCAGATGTGCCATCATTCCGGATCTTGACTTGCACGTAAAGTGGTGTTCAGTCTCCAATCGCATCGAGGGGCTCTAAGCTGAAATCGTCTGAGGATGTCGGCTGTGAACGTCTACGAGTAACACAATACTCCCTTACCCGGCTCGGGTATTAGGTCTGTCGGCTTTCGAGAAGAGGAGACGGGAGGAGAGTTCGCTTAGTGTCTTTGTAATGTTCGAGCTACATACCGTTAGTGATTCGTCGACGGCTTATCGTTTCTGCTCTGGTGGCTGTAACCGGCTCTCTATCGCAAAGTTCATCTTCGGGAAAGATCGCCATACCTTTGGATCGATACTTTGATGTGGAGGGCACGAGATCAAATTGAATGCCAGCTGCTTGAGACTACTCATATTAAGTGTGTTGGTTGACCTTATTTGCACCAGAGTCGAAGCACACGCAACTAACTAATTGGCAGAGAATGGACGCCTGACCGCAAGTATAGATCAGCGATGACTAAGGTTTCGCTCCTTCAGAACGCCCGACCGTGCCTGCTATCATACAAAAAGCGCTGGATCTCGGGGTGATAACGAGGCGCGAACATCTTCCGAGCTAAAGTCACCATGGATGACTGGCGTATCTGACGAAGAGATGGCGTTCGGTAGATGCCTTAACCTAAATACCTGCCCGGCGTTTCTGGCATGAAGAAGGAAACAATCTGCTGATTCATACTCAAGACGAATAATTCCGGATAACAAAATTCACGTGAGAATTGGTTCAGTCATGACACTTATTCAATTTCATCTGCAAGATCTTCGCATGAACCATTCATCGGAACTGGTGCAAGGTTTCTTTACATCACCTCCGAACTTAGATTCTATCGTTGCTCCCATGTGATGTGCGTACGATGCTTCCTTAGGTAAGATCCCCCCGGTTCGCAGAGGTTACGTGATCGGAGAGTTATTCAACCGTCTCTCAGAGTGCAAAAGTACGGGGCTCTCCGAATGAAGCTTAGTCCATCTGCTGACAAACCGCGCGCCTTCGGGTCAGGGGGTTTAGGCAGTTAGCCAGATGAAGTCCGAGAGCGACGACGAGCGGTCATTTCTGAATCTCGCGCCGGCGAAGTCAATTGATATAATCTACACCGAGTATATAGTATACAAAAAAAAAAAAAGCCACAATGGCTGATGCGAACCCGCAACGGAACGGCTTGGATGAGTCAGCGATGACGGCGGCCGAGGAGGAACTGTGGGTAAGACGAGGACCTCCCGTCCCTGGATCGCCGTCCAATTCTAACTTCCAGAACAGCGTCGTCGGGAGCGCGGGAAACAATCCCAGGCGCGGTTCCGCAAGAGACAGGCCCAGGCGTCGCAGGAGACGCGTGCCGAAAACGAGAAGATGAAGGCCGCCATCGCAGAGGTCGTGACAGCCACGCGGAGCAGCGATCGGCTTGGTTTACTTCGGGCCGTGCGCGCTGCCGCAGACGCAGCTGGCGTTGATGCCTCAGGCTTAGACGAGGGGGGTGGCGAGGAAGCCGTCGAGATTGGCGACAGAAACGCCATGGTTAGGGCCTCGATAGAAGGCGACGGCCCAGCTCGCGCGCCCGAAATACGGCAGACGGGGTCAAAGTCTCTCGTGAATCAGATATGCAGCGACGTATCGCGTTCCTGTTCCGCGAGCACGTCTGGACGGATGAGCCCACGGTTGGACTACGGACTCTGGATCGACCCGAGCCGAGCAGTGCGTGTGTCCAAGCCGCCGGCAGAAATCATCCCGTTCCTCGGCGCCGGGCGGTACAAGTTTTCCGGCCAGCTGTACTGGGCGTGCACGGAATATCTCGTCTCGCTCTGTCGAGCCGTCACGACGCCGCACTTGCCGTCGCCGTGGTTCAACTGCCAGCCCGAGAGACGCCCCACGCCCCGAGAGGCCGAGGATCGCCTCTGGCGCATCCTGCAGCACTCGCCGCCGATACCTAGCGTGCGCATGGCCCAGGCCCTGGCCGAGGCGGTGTGCGAGTACCGCGATTGCGGGTACATGCAGGGCGACAGCCCCGCGTGCACCGAGGGGCTGTGCACCTTGTTGCGGGAGCAGGTTGAGGCGCCCTACGTGGAGCGCGGCATGGACCTGAGCGTGTGGATGACCGTCACCGATCTGGAGCGACACGTGCAACAACAGCTTGGCAGTGAAGCTTTCTCGCGCCTCGAAAAGACGATAACTGTTTGTTGTACGACGAACTCTTCGAGCGTGGACCGTGAGGTACGCACCGTCGTCAGGCTGCTCATGAAAAACCTCGCCGAGACTTGTACCTGCTTCGGGGATGGGCCACGGTGGAGAGCTGATTCCATATCGGCGTTGTTTAGCGAGATGAGGATGTGACTGGAAGAGTAGGACTACGAATGTGCAAAGTGCCAGCGCAAGTCACCGACATTATTGGTGAGATAATAACCCTGACGAACACTGGTTGTACTTGTCTTGTGGAAGAATCTCACATCATCTTCTGGCCATGGAGTGGTATACAGACCTCTCTGCTACACAGCGAGCTAAAAGCATACCTCTGCAAGCTAATTCTTCTAGTGACTGCAGCTACGGCTATGCGTTATATAGTTTATGGGAGTACCTAGGCCTTCGCGCTGGAAGCTGACGTCGCTCTCCACTTCTCGAGTCCGAACCAAGACAAGAGCCGAACGGGACAAACAAGGGCACATTTCTTAGGAATAGGTATAACTTGCACTTGTTCGATTCGAAACGGGTCAAGATAGATGGTCAGACTTGTCCCGGTTACGGAGCATATTCATTCCTGTCTTCCAGTCCAGTTGCTCGAATCATAGACCGGGTATCTCTTTGCTTCTCTCTTGGTCTTGGATCTCTGTTGGCACGGAGCGAATTATCATCCTCGGGTTGGGCGTCAGCTGAAAAGCTCGCTTTTCCCAGAGTACATACATGTCAAGGGCTCCCATGGCTTGCCGGTTACATGTTGATTGCCGCCTGGTGGGTCGATGTACCTTTGATCTGCTGGTGCAAAGCTACACCTCGGAGAGAACACGAAATGGGTATCCAAATAGTAGGCTCATGGAATGAGGGGAGATGGGTGAAAACGATGGTTGTTGCCCCGATGGTCAAGGCTTTGCTTGCGCCTTGTCGCTCCCGTCGCTCCCGTCGTCCCATTGAGCCCGTAGCTCGTGCAGGTAACGGACGATGGTTGGCCCGACGTCGGTGTCTATCAGCTCCAGCTGTCGGGGTGTCATGTTGCTCAAGACATATTTGGAAACTACTTCTGGTGTTCGCTCCTCGGGTCGGTCGATGCCAATGGCGATGCGACACCAGTGGTCTTTGGGGTAGCGGAGGATACCCATGCAGTTCTTGACGTTCTTGACGCCGTTGTGTCCGCGATGGCTCACTATCCAATCGCGTACCCTGACGCCACCAAAGGCGGACTCGAGCTCGTCGTGGACGATCACCAGGGCCAGTTCCGAAGGCTGGAGCTGGTGTCTCTGCAGCGTCTCTCTGAAGGCGCCATGGAGCCAGGTGCCGCAGTTGTTCATCATGGTGGGGCTCTGGATGAAGGTATACGGGAAGGCGGCCGAGACCTTGCACGACTTCTTCCCATATCGTTCCAACGCGAACGGGGGCTGTGAGGGAGCGAGGACTTTCTGGGCGGCGCAGAGCGCGAGGTGGCCGGCCGAGTGAAGACTGAGGGAGTAAGGCGCCCGATTGCCGAGGCTGACAACCAAGAAGCAGAGGGGCATCGCGTGGCTTTTTACTTGTTATTGTTACCTCGTATTGCCGCACATGCTGTCGTTGTTGAATGGGCGGCGCAAGGAACGTCGGAAGATGTATGGGACGGCAGAGAGGAGGTAAGAAGTCTGCTTGGGTGGATGTGCAGAGCTGAGGGTCTGGATTTTACCGTTGGGATTTAGATAGGTGGGTGCTGTGGCACTGTAAGCCCCTGTAAGCTGGGGTTTATAGCACAAGCCACAGTGCTTTGAATCTGTTCGCATGCCGGTACCACTGCACACCCGAGACACCTACACTAAGGTGTCTCTGGGTAGGTACTTAGCCACGTGCGGGCAATTGCCTCGCTATAGTACCTTATGTACTTAGGTACTTAGGTATACGCTAGTCGGTGCTAGACTGCGGATAGTATAGTGTCTATAGTGTCTATAGTGTCTCAAGCCCGCTGTGGCTTGACTGTGACAGACCAATCCATCCCCGGTCAGGCGCTCCTTCGACCCATCTTGGTGCTGATCTTGGCTTCGGGCGCAGCCCCTCCCTGACGTCGCTGTTCTTGCTTGCCCCGGGTCCTGTCCAGGCAAGCAAGAAACCAAGCCACAAACATCAGTCAATTGCTCCCCCACCAGACTCTCTCTCTCCCACCCATACCATCCATGTCACCATCACCATCGCCGTCGTCCGTTCTATTATTTCCCCAATTCCCTTTCTCTTCGTGAAGACCGACGCACATCCGAAACCTGCCAGTTTTCTGTGTCGTCGGCCCGTCTTTTCGTTCCGTGAATTCCCTATTCTATACGGCCATAGCTTATGCAAATATTCCATCCACCGTTGACGGGAACGCTCCAATACCGCCAACATGTCGTGGGCAGGTACGATGGCGCCCCAGCCTGGATTGCTGCTAGCTGGCCCTGTGCTAACCGCCTCTTCGTTCAGGGTTTAAGAAGAACGTCAATCGTGCGACGACGCAGGTCATGATGAAGACGGGCCATGTCGAGAAGACGAACGACCGCGATTACGAGGTCGAAGAGCGCCGATTTCGCACAATGGAGGCTGCCGCCCTGCGCCTGCAAAAGGAAGCGAGAGGATACCTGGATTCACTGCGAGGTAATATGCTGCTACCCGCGCAATCTACCATATAGGCCCGCGACTGACGTGGCCGTAGCCATGACGGCGTCGCAGATGCGCATAGCCGAGACGATCGATGCCTTCTATGGCGAATCCGGCGCAAAAGACGGTGTCAGCAGGAGTTACAAGCAGGCTGTGGAAGATCTGGATGCCGAGACAATCAAGGCGTTGGATGGCCCGTACAGGTCGGTGACACGCCATGACGTGTGACAGCCCGAGAGGCACAAACATTGACGAATTCCAGAACAACCGTGCTAGAACCCATCAGTCGCTTCTGCGCCTATTTCCCCGACGTGAACGAATGTATGCGCCGAAGCCCTCCATAAACCCACCAAAGGTTCGGCCTAACAGTGCATCTAGGTATCAAGAAGCGCGGTCATAAACTACTCGACTACGATGCCCTGCGAGCCAAAGTCAAAAAGCTGGCCGAGAAACCAGACAAGGACGTTACGAAACTCCCCCGCACCGAGAAAGAAATGGAAATGGCCAAAGCAGCGTACGAACAACTCAACGACCAGCTGTCCAGCGAATTACCCCAGTTGATCGATATGCGGGTGCCCTACCTGGACCCGAGTTTCGAGGCCCTTGTCAAGATTCAACTGCGGTTCTGCGCCGAGGCGTACAGTAGGATGGCCCAGGTCCAGCAATACCTTGATACCGACACTAGGGAGCAATACGCACAAGGCCACCTCGACCAGAGGGTAGAGCAGGTCTTGCAGGAGATCCGGGAGCTCAGTATCAGTGGCACGGTATAATCCGCCACTTTGCTCCGAGGTGGCAGTGCTGGGATTAGTATTCGGTTTTAAGGAGTTCCAGGTTCTTTCTTATGGGAGCGGGAATGGGAAAGACAGGACACTATGTGCGCGTGTTTTGCTTCTTTGTTTTTTTTTTAACCAGGAGGGTTCTTTTGCATGCGTTTGACGCAATACGTTTATATGGGTAATGTAGATACCGTACCATGAGGCCACGACACCTGGGGAAACAAAAATGATACACCGTATATGTCTTAAGGAGCAGAAAGACATTTTACTTACCCGAGTCTGCCTAAGCAACGTCTGAACGATGACGATTGCCGTCAATAAATAGAAATCAAGTCAAAACCCGACAGACCCCAAGGAACGCGGTTAAGAAGCCTCATTACTATTTTCAACCTTAGTTATCAAGATAAGCAAAAGAAGGGAAAAAAGGTGTTGATCCCCCTCAGATAGTGAAAGTGACAGCGAGCGAGAGAGACCAACTTAGACGACAAGATGTCAGATAAGATCACCCCTCGCAGCCGAACATTGATATTAATATCGACTAGATACTATATAGTCCCATATCTTGCCCCCTCCACTTCGCGGTCCGTTTAACCGCCCCTGATGCCTAACCTCAGGGACCGACTGACGCTTATCTCATATATGTAATTTGCCTGGGACTCTATATAACTACGCATATCTTAACTATCATATGGAGGTATACTTACTTACACCCCCAGGAAATAATTCTAATCGATCCTATCTGGACATTAATACTGTGTTGATGTCCGGACCGAATAGAGGGTTGGTATCTCATACTATACGGGGGGGGGTTTATGAGGATCACCGATAGATAACCCTAAGAGGGCAGGGGAATGATACGATATTCATGCTCTGGTTTGTTTTCTCGTCGTATGTACGAACGGTACAAGCCTAATGGTAGCGTACCGAGGTGAATAAATGGTGCACCATCCCTTTCCCGCCCCTTTGTCTCTCGGCCAATCTGATTTGTGTACTAGCCATCTGCGTCCTCTACTCCACCCAGACGACGGCACTGAGCCCATCTTCCTCTTGCTCCCGCCCAGGCGTGGCAACCTGGACATTAGCCGCGAGGTCGCCCAGCCTCCCGGTTTCGGGATCGCGCTTGATGATGGCGACGTTGCTGCTCGTCTGGCCGCCGACGGCGACGAGGTTGCCCGCCTTGTTGATCTGGAAGGTGCGCGGGAACCACTATAACCGCTGGAGTCAGTAGGTACTCTTGCAGGCAGTTCTGGAGCGCCTTGAAACATGCTCCCGAAACATACTGCTGAGACATATACATTTCGGGAGCTCTCAGGTTACTAGAAATGGAAGAGAATGACTCTGGCGGTAACTCACAGCGTGGGCATTGGTCGCCTCGACCCACGCGATCTCGCCCGTGCTGGCGTCGATCTCGTACGTCGCGAGCGAGTCCTGCTGCGTGCCGAACGCCTGGTCTGCGCGGTTCGCCGCGTACACGAAGTTTCCTGCGACGTGCACCTCGGCGGCCTTGGACCCCACCGCCAGGGCGCTGCCGGAGTAGGTGGGGAGCGTCTGCTGTCTTTTCAGCGCTAGACATTTCCCCTCGAGGTAAGAGGTTGTCCACGACGTCACTGAGTTGCCAAGTTCGTTCACCGTGTACAGCATCAGACCGTCTGTCGAGTTGCTATCTGGCACCCAGAAGGCGCCGTGGCGCGGTCCGTTACCAGGTTCCGCTTCGCCTGGGGCACAGGCCGCTAGCCGACCAGTCGTCGTGTTGATGCTGAAGATGCGGATGAGGTCGGCGCCGAGATCCGGTACGAGGAGAAATTTCCCTGTGGGGTCGACGTGGGCTGCGTGTGGGTGAGGTGCGTTTTGTCGCGGGTTAGGTCCAGGACCTGTCATGTTGAATTTGAATTGCTGTAATACCTTAACGTTCGCCGCGAATGGGAGGGCGTAGGTGGTGAGAGTGGAGGGGTCACTGCATACAACGTTAATCATAAGAGTATTTCATAGAGGCCGTCGTTGAATGGCATACTATTCGACCGTAGCGAAGAATTTCGCATTTGCGTAAGGTGTACCATGTACACTGGCCCCCAACGAGGTGAGCTTGCCGGTCTGAGTTAATGCGCCATCCGCTCCTACGGTGAAGGAAGCAAGCACACCGCTGCCAAACCAGTCCTCGTCAACTGAGTAGACGGTCTTGGTATCGCCGCTTGTGTCGAGGCCCAGCCAGGCTGGCAGAGTGCCAGCACCGGTGGCAGAAGAGACGATTGTCAGAGTGCTATTGTTAAAAGAGAGCGAGTAGATCTTGCCCGTGTAATGGGATGCTAGTAGGTTTACGCCGAGCACATGGACCGGCAGGCTAAGCAGAACCGGGACGATGAGATTCAGCGACGGCATCTTGAATTCCCTATCTTGTTGCCAAGAAAATTTACTCGATATCGGTAGAAGGAAAATAGGGAGAATCATCTAAGAACGGTGGGCCGGATGAGGCGATACGTGAGCTTACATGTGTCAGGTCACCTCACCACGACCTCGGAGAGTTTGGTTGCGCTGCCTTAGCCCTAGACTTCTTTCAGCTTGGGTGAAGTACCACTCGGTCTCTTCCGGTAGATCACAAGCATTGTGGGAAAGGCGTCTGTCTCAAGACGATGTTTGAGGACTAGGTAGATCGTTGAGGCTGGTTCCGCGAGTGCAATTGGCAAATGCCCGGAACGATGTCCCGATCGTGTCATGTCTCGTCGGACGGGTGGAAATATGGGCTCGAAATTGGAGGCTGACTGGGTCAACGCAATTAGGCCGTCATTGCGCATTCACCCGCGGCTTGATTAAGGGGGCCCAGTGGACTGGGAATGCGGGGATGTCTGCTCCTCGTCGGAATTGTGGTCTTTGACATGTCACGGCCTGACTTTGTGTATTTCAGACTTATCGGCTTTAATGCAGAGAGATATTGGCGCGTTGCTATTGGCACACAACCGCGAGTCTATACGCATCACATCACCCAGGAGGCCTGGTAAATATCGTAGTGCGCTGTCGACGGGATTGCGTCTGAATAGCCGTGGTATAATATCGATAGGCCATCCGGTAATTTCCCACGTAAATGAACCCCAGAAATTGCTACCATGTATGTCATAACCGGGCAGGGCTACATGATATGGCGATTTCAGCTCGGTGTTACAAGGCCGGGTAATTAGCTTAACTGTGGTATCTGAATTGGCGTCTACGGCGTTCGCTCGGAATTCAACCGCCAGCAATCAGCTACTCTTGTGTCAGCCAAGATTTCAAGTAATAATCGTAGAGGTATGAACAGGACAGGGAAATTGATTTGAGGAAATGAAAAGATTAGTGCCAGGGTGGCCTAGTCATCTCAACTAATGTATGGCGATGAGATTAGGAACGTCAAATAAACGAGGTGACATAGTGCTACGAGCGTAACCGCAACTATCTACCGAACCTGTGTATCAAATCCAACCTTGTTGATCCTAGGCGGGGCTCAAAGCCTCGTGATGCCGCAGAATGGCCACGCAGATCAAGCTTGAGCGGCTATTGAAGCGTCTAGATAGACGCCGCGCATACGACTGCCGACTAACTCCTGGGCGTATAGGCTGTATTCCGAATTATGGAACCCCAACCCAGATCACGAGCTGGTCAGCGTATAGCCATGAACACATACCTAGTCTAGAGAGACCGGGACATGTTTCCCAGCACCTGACGATCCATGCGACAATCCAGAACCGTAATCTACAGACCCCCATGGGACGACTGGTAGGCATTAAAATAATTCCCGTAGCTGACGATCGAGGTTGGATTGATATTAACAAATCGGGACGCGTTACCGTGGGTAGCGCAATGTGTTCATCTATACTTTGTTGAGTATGATTACCCTCTGGTGACTTTCCATTGACCCGCAGAAAAATCGTGCGATGCGGCTCAGAGTGTCCGAGGAGGCAGTTAGTTGATGGTTTTCTGTATAACCGCGAATGACTTCAAAAGGGGCGTACCCCCGACCCGCGAGGAACGATACCGCGACAACCAACCCAGGCAATACACCAAGGCTACCAAGATGCGAACGGCACTTTTTGGTTTGGGGCTCCTCGTTGGGCTGTCGCGGGCCGCGGCGCTGAATAAGCGTGCAGTCCTAGCAGACTGTTTAGCAGAGACGGGGATAGCCATGGACCAGCTTGATTCGAAAGACTGGGAGATGGACACGAGACCATTCAACTCCTTGTTACCCTACAAGCCTGATGTCGTGGCAGTACCTACAACGGCAGAACAAATCCAGAATGCCGTCGTATGTGGCGCTCAGTCGGGATATAAGGTGACTCCAAAGAGCGGCGGTCATAGCTATGCATCATATGGGTTAGGCGGCGAGGATGGTCATCTGGTCATTCAATTAGACCGGATGTTCGCCGTTAAACTAGATACCAAGACGAATATTGCCACAGTAGAGCCAGGTACACGGCTAGGCCACCTTGCCGTGGAACTTTGGGCCCAAGGGAAACGCGCCATAGCACATGGCACCTGTCCAGGGTACGTGGCAATAACATTGGGGCTGGCCATAGGCTAATGATTATCTAGGGTCGGAATAGCAGGTCATGCTCTTCATGGCGGCTTTGGGTTGAACTCTCACACCCACGGGCTGGCCCTCGATTGGATAACTGGGCTGAACATCGTGCTAGCAAATGGAACTCTTGTCCACTCTTCGGCAACGCAGAATTCGGATCTCTTCTGGGGCATGCTCGGCGCTGGGTCAAATTTCGGAGTAGTCACGTCGTTCGAGCTCAATACCTTTGCGCCTCCGGCGAATTTGACCTGGTTTGTCGCCAATCTGCCGTTGAAGAAGGAGACTTCAGTGGCCGCACTGGAAGCGCTTGAAGACTATACTTTCAATACCATGCCGGCAGAATTGAACATGCGCGTCATGGGAACACAGCGAATGACTCAGCTGGAGGGAATCTACTACGGCGAAAAGACAGGGCTTCAAGACGCCCTGGCACCGCTCTTGGCCAAGACTGGAGGCTCGATCATTGCGACAGGTACAACGGACTGGCCAGGAAGCCTGCAACACTTCGCAACAATGAGCCTGAACCAGACGCACCCACACAACGAGGTTTGTCCTTGATGGCCCGCCGAGTTTGAAGAGCAATGCTGACGAGACCGGCTATAGCAAGAGACGTTTTACGGCAAGAGCTTAGAACTCAAGGGCCTGAGCGGAGCTGCGGCGCAAGATTTCGTGAACTATTGGTTTGACCAGGCCAGGAATATCTCGGGCGCATGGTACTTTCAGCTTGACTTGCAAGGCGGCAAGAATTCAGGCGTGTGGAATGCGGATCACGCGCTATCCTCGTATGCGCATCGCGACAAGCTGTACATACTACAGTTCTTCTTCCGGTCCACGACGACAGGGGTGCCGCCGGAAGCAGTCAAGCTAGTGGACGAGTGGACTTCGGCGACGACCAGATCCCTCGCAGCGTCAGACTTTGGCATGTACATCAACTACCCGGATCTCTCGTTGAACCGGACGGCGGCACAGGAGATGTACTGGAGTGAAAGTATGCCCAAGCTACAGCAGCTGAAGACGCAACTCGACCCCCACGAGCTCTTCTATTACCCCATTTCCATCAAGCCAGGCGCTGTGGCGTGAAGTGGGATGGAATAGTTGGCTGACCAGTGGTCGGCTTCGGTTTTGCATAGAAGTTCTTTTGCATGTAATGGGAGGGTGCAGAGGGGATGTTGCGCAGAGGCAGGTGCATACACTATTTAGTTGTACATACGTCGATGAAGAATTCTGCCGAGACAAATCGAGCATCGGTGTTCAGAGTTAAGAAGTTGTTAGAAATTGAGTTGACAAGCTTATCAGAAATACGGGTGGAAAGTACATCAAGTGATCCAACACCCGTCAAGTACAGGTGGGTACTTCCTTTTAGGCACGGTGAATCGAACCACAGTTGCCCACTCACTACTTGTAGACGAACCTAGGTGGTAGGTGCCCTGTACGGTGTACCCACCGAATGCCCACAACAGTGGTTGATTTGGCGGCCGGGCAGACAATATCTGCACCTGGCTGGCGTCTGATCTGGGCGACCTCTCAGCGGCCCAGGCAAAACAACATCGGATCGGCATCTTTTATGAGTCTGTCCAGCCCGCTCTTGTCATCCATCATCATCGTCCACTAGCCAGATCGCCTAGATCAATCAAAAAATCGATCTTCTCCTTTTCCCTTAAGCCTCTGAGTAATTTTCCATTGCGTATTGATTGTAAACATTACTTATAGCCATTCATATCATCTGATCGCGCGTTGTGCCCCAACGTGCCGCGGGCCTCACTCCCGATCCAGGATACCATGATGAGACCCTCTCACGAGTAATACCAAGGAACTCATTATATATGAGTCCCCTCAGTCGCTTTAAGGAGCCATGGATGGATGCTACCAGACCACCCAGCTCCACGTGCCCCGATGACTTCCCCTCGTATCCTTGCTCAGAACCTGAATCCTTGGTCTCTACCTCTCGTCCAGTATCTTTCGAAATAGGCACAGGCGCCTCCATTTATACTCGATCGCTACTCCCGGCAATCCTCAAGGCAGAACGCGAAGTTATTCTGGTAACATGCTTTTGGGCGCAGTCATCTACTCTCGACGCCTTGCGAGAGACGCTCGAACAGCTCGCCCGACTACGAGAAGATCGCATTCGCAAGTCGCATCCAGCCCGCAGGACACTGCCGCCATTGGAAGTTCACATATGCTTTTCATCGCGATCGTTCTTCCAGAAATTATTCCATACCAGGTCTAGAGATGGGTACACATACCCCCCTTCAAAATGGGCATCTAAGCTAGGGCTACCAGACCCCAAGCTATTAGAGGCAGGTCTCATCAATTTACGGGCTAAAAGCTTGTTCTTCTTGCCCTTTAGCGTGATGCACCCCAAATTCCTCATTATTGATCGCCAGAGGGCCTGGCTTCCGAGTGCCAATGTGTCGTGGGAGCCCTGGCTGGAGGGCTGCGTTGAGATTACCGGAGACGCCGTCAGCACCCTCCTTAGATTCTACTCCAGTGTCTGGGACCGAAATTTGGAGATAAACGAACGGCCGCCAGTCACTGGTGGCCCGCAGCAGCAAGCTCATAGCAGAGCCAGGTTAACCTCGATTCAAAGTCCGGCGACGCATCTGGTAACGCTGCAGCTTGATGACATACCAACAATATTATTGCCTTCATCCCACCACTGCAATCCTCAATTTCGTCCTCTTCCCTGGCAGCATTTCCCACGTCCACCGAATACTCCCCTTAACTGTGCTATCCTACGCCTCATCGCCACGGCCGAAAAGAAAATATATATACAGACACCGAATCTGACATCTGCAGCTGTGATTGACGCCCTGCTAGAAGCCTTAAACAGAGGTATCGACGTAACTGTCGTTACAAACAAGGGCATGATGATTCTGGAACAAATACTGACGGGGGGTACGATTACTTCATGGTGCTTGCAATCATTCATCACCCTATATGAAAAACTTATGAAGCGCTTTATACATTCTACCGGAGGAAGTAACTATGAAGGCACCAATGCGCTGCTTGATCTCGAGGCTCGACCACCAAGACTAGGATCTCTACAGATCTTTTATTTCCACCCGCTTCGGGAGAACCAGCTCCAGCAAGTCTCGGAGGAACCGGTTCACTCACACCTCAAGTTGGTCATGGTCGACGATGAATATGCTGTTCTTGGATCTGGCAATATGGACCGTGCGAGCTGGTTCACAAGTCAAGAACTAGGAATCCTTTTCCAATCGAAAAAGTTTGTTACCAATGTGAGCAATGCTGTCAGTCAAGCGCTTAGAGGGAGGATTTCCCCCGTCTTCAATCCTGGGCATTAATGAGATTGCGACTTTTAAGAAGCAACCCAGGCATGGATGGTCAGCATTCAAATACATATGGACGTTCAAGATTCGGCCGCGACTTGAGTTTTGCAACCCGTCAGGTGGATGGGAGAAAGAATCTACTAAAGGCAGTGTTTTGTAATGGTGGCTGAGGCTGGCTGCCAACCGGATAATTGAGTCAAGAAACGAGCTTGTTGATTGGGTCCCTCTGAGCTACTGGTAGGCACAAAAAAATCCTACAATCTTGAGGAGATCCGAGGCAACTGAGGCGAAACAAATCGGGACTAGCTGTGAGCCAGCTGCAGGCGAATCCCGCAGTTCGGAATGAGGTATTCTTGGGCCTATCACACGAATTCTATCTCCCAAGTTCCGCCTCCCTGCGTAGCGTCAACTGCAATATCCACCGATCCCCACGACACTAGGCTTCCCCTAATTCTCTTATTGCCAAGTTCCTAGTTTTCGTCTGTTAGTTTGACCCGCAGATGCCTTGCATATCCCGCATTTGTTATGCTATGGCGTATTTTCAGAGCGCCAAACGCGACTAGTGCGTTAAACAAGCGCGCTAGCACTCGATGATTTTACCCTTCGGTTCCTTGTGTGGGTTTTATGATTTTTGACGGGAAAGAGAACACATCGGACCACGGTATCAGGTTAGGAAGGCTACGATGTAAAAAAATTACGCCGGAATCGGAAGAAGGATTATGACGGAAATACTCCCCTGGAATGAGCGGTATCCAGCTGCAGTTAGGACAGGGGATATCTGCAGAGCGACCTGCAGCGCCCTGGTCATTGGTAGACGAATGAGCCCACTCGATCTTCGATGTGATTAGTGTACGCCTATCGGTAAAGCTTGATGGCGAGTCACTCTCAGCGAGTGCAGGGGTAATCTCACCTCACTTTCGGTTGTGGCAAGTTCGAATGTGTTTTACCATACCGCTGGTAGTCTTCAGAGCACGAAAAGCAACATAGAACGTCCGACAATGCCCACGAGCATACCAACTAACCTTCCAATCGCCATCCAATGTAGGCGGATCTACCTCATCTCACTAGGTTGTTGCTCTGTGGCGAGCTATTGCGGGTAACATTGTCGTCTAGTCTTCGGCACCTAGCAGGTCTTAATCGGCATCCATTCGGTCAGCATGATAGTACTGTTACCCGAGTTTAGTCTGGTCTGGTCTTGTCGATGCTACCATGTTGCCGCCAATCCGCGTTTGAACCAAGCCACTGGAATTGCCTTTTGGCCCTGCAAGAATGATAGATAGGACTTAGTGACCGATTGCTCACATAAAGCCCGAGACAGACCGCTATAGGAGACTTCCACGGGAAAAAATGTTTTAGATGCAGCTTTGATTGCATCCTACTGTAGTCCTCTCCCTTTGCCCGAACTTGTACTCCTATTCCTGGGTGAAATAGAATACGAAGGGTCCTCAAATCCAGACATTTCCTTTCCCTTTTACTTAGCTCACTACGTTCACATGGGAAGGTAGTATTTGAGCTTCCGTCTCTCATCTCATGTAGAGGATTGTTGACTGTATCAGCGTTTTTTTGTTTAGGTCTCACCATCACCAGCCCCTCAGGGTAACACAAGTTGTCCCACTCAACTGCCTCAACAGTCGTACAGTTGAGCAGCAACAAAGTTCGTTCTCGGGAACACAGTGGGGCTCGCTAACTATCTGCACGGATTCTGCTCAGCTTACCAGCTCAGAAGTAGTCGGTTTCTCCGCTAGCTATAGAACCAAACACCTCTCACAACTCACTCGCATGGCAGCGAACGTGGAAAAATACAGCCGCAATGATGCTTTGCAAACTGCGGATCCGGGGATGGCTGAATCGGAGCGTGCCGAGTCGGTGGTACTGGGTAAGATGGATGGCACACACCGAAGTCTCAAGCCGCGTCATATTCAATTAATCGGCATTGGCGGCACTATCGGTACTATGCTCTACGTGCAAATTGGCAAAGGGCTTATCCAGGGTGGACCGGGTAGTCTATTCCTTGCCTTCACTCTCTGGTGTACCGTTATCCTCGCCGTGACCTTCTGCTTGGCAGAAATGGTGACTTACCTACCAATCTCCTCGCCCTTCATCCGGTTTGCGGGACGGTATGTCGACGAGGCCTTCGGTTTTGCCGCCGGCTGGAATTTTTTCATCTTCGAGGCCGCACTCGTGCCGTACGAAGTGACGGCCTGCAACGTGGTCATCCATTACTGGAGTGATATCGTACCGGCTGGTGGTATTATTGCCATTGTGCTCGTGCTCTACGCGTTGATCAACCTGCTGGCCATCAAGTGGTATGGTGAAACCGAGTTCTGGGCTGCACTGGGCAAAGTCTTACTCATTGTCGGCCTCCTCATCTTCACTTTCATTGTGGCGGTCGGTGGCAATCCCCAGCACGATCACTTTGGCTTTCGCTACTGGTATGATCCTGGTGCTTTCGCCGAGTATTATACCACCGGCTCTCTCGGCCGATTCCAGGGATTCCTGCAATGCCTCATCTTTGCGTCATTGGCCGTGGCCGGCCCAGATTACGTCTCGATGGCAGCCGGAGAAGCGGAGAATCCCCGTAAGGTTTTACCGAAAGCGTTTAACGCCGTCTTCTACCGCTTGACCACCTTTTTCTGTCTCGGATCGCTGGCCGTTGGTGTGCTCGTCCCCTATAATGACGCCGAACTGAAGGCTGCTTACAATGAGAACCGACCTGGAGCGGCAGCGTCCCCTTACGTCGTCGCCATGAACCGACTAGGCATTCCCATCTTGCCACACATCGTCAATGCCCTCATCTTAACAGCTGCCTTCTCTGCCGGGAACAGCTATGTGTACTGTGCGTCTCGATCACTTTATGGGCTTGCCCTTGAAGGCAAAGCCCCGAAGTTCCTGATCAAATGCACCAAGAACGGCGTGCCCATCTACTGCGTCATCATCGTACTACTTATCGCGCTGTTGTCATTCCTCCAAGTTTCCCAGGGCACCTCGGTTGTCTTAAGCTGGTTTGTCAGTTTGGTCACGGCATCACAGCTGATCAATTACTGTGTCGTTTGCTGTACGTACCTTTGTTTCCACCGGGCTCTGAAAGCCCAGGGTATCAGCCGAGGCTCTCTGCCGTACAAGGGATATCTGCAACCATATGTAGCATACTACGCACTCGGAGCGACATTCGTTTTCACTTTCGTTGGTGGGTATACCGTGTTTTTGCCGGGGAACTGGGACGTCGCTAGCTTTCTTTTCTCGTGAGTACTTATCAAAAACGGCGCTCGAAGGCGGCCGCCGAGTTAACTAAGGGCTTAGGTATACGTCTGTTGCCGCCTTTCCTATCCTCTACTTCGGCTGGAAGATCATTCATAGGACCAGGATATACGCACCTGCCAATGTAGATCTTCAACAAGACTTGGACGAGGTTGAAGAATACACTCGAAACTACATCCCAAGGCCACCCAGGTACGCGCGATACGATATCTTCCCCAACTACAGCACTACCTCTTGGCTTATATGGATCAGCTTTTACTAACTAGCTTCCACAGGAATGGCTTTTCTAAATGGTTCAATATACTATTCACCTGATACAGCGAAGTCGAGGTAACATAGTAGTGTATGTACATAGTCTGAACAAAAGCACATGTATCCCATTTAGATTATCACCGGTATATGCGAGTTGGGCATGGGTTACATTGGAGCAAAAACGATACCCCGGTAGATGTAAAATACAGGATAATTCAGCATGCTCTCAACAAAGTGCGGACCTGTTGGGTTCAGACAAGAAACCTAGCAGGTTCTATTTTATCTTCATTTTCATATTTAGTGATTTTCATCTCTTCTCTTCTCAATCCATGCTGTCTAAGTCTACTATATATTTAGACTCGACAACTCCATGATAACGTAGAGTGAGTCAATCTATCATAACCGTGAGCCGAACCAGCGGTCTGTTCCCCCCTCTCCTCTCCTACTAGGTACTAACTACTCTTACCTACTCTTTCACAAACCACATATCGTTGTACAACTCATCCCCGTCATCACTACTTCCACCCAGCGTCCCCCCCTCCTCGCCGGACTCATCCTCGCTCTCATCGCATCCGCTCCCGCTCCCGCCATCGCCACTCGGCACATACTCGTCATCAGCAGCAGCAGCATCCGAATCGCCCCCATCAGCATCGACCCAGTCGAACTCGCCGCCCCCCTCCGGGTCCAGCCCGCACAATCTCAGCGCCGCCTCGTACGCCCAATCCGAGTCCGATTCATCGTCCGCCGCCGGAGAACCACCACGGTCCTCCTTCCTCTCCTCGCCCTCACTACTACTACTACTACCGCCTGTCAGCGTCTCCTCGAAAATCACGGCCTCGACGACGTAGTGCGGCACCCGCAGCCCCGCCACCGCGCCCGCCGAGTCGTGAACCACGTACACGGGCCGGCCGATGGCGTGCGTGCGCGCCCTGCACTGCGCCGCCAGGGCCCCGGTCCCCGGCACGAACAGGTAGCGGTGCGGCAGCGGGTCGAAGATGCCGACGACTTGCTCGTCGGGGCGTGTCTGTGCCGACATTTGTGTGTGTGCTTGGTGGGTTTTCGTAGGTAGGCGATTCGGTTCTTGAAGTGACTAACCCGAGTATCGTAGCTTTTATTTTTATTTTTCTTTTTCTTTTTCTTCTTTTCTTCGTATAGTTTTGTCTTGTCTTGTCTTTTTTCTTTTTTTTTGCCCCCTCTAGAAATGAATTTATTTGAAAACTCTGAATTGTTGTTGATATTGAACATCGGATAGCTCCCCTACCCCCCCGTGGGACTCATCAGCTTTTATGCTTGGGGGGGTGCAGTGAAAGAATCCAGGGACAAAGCGATTGTGTGCGCTTCTCAATGACTTCCTTTCCTAACAGGTGCTTTCATGAAGCTTGGGGAAGGAAAAGGACACTCTCCTTTGATGGTGAAAGGTGCTTTGTTTTTTTCTATCTAGACAGAGAGGGATGATGCTGCCACGATATGGCATCCCAAGATATGTAACGATGTAATAATACACCCCTGAATCCGAGTCGGCTATATAGGACTTCTATAATGTAAGAACTGTCGATCCAGGTAGTATGACACGCACGCCATCATCTTTGGCCGACTGGAGGGACAAATAGAGTAATTATAGATCTAGCCTTACAAATCTGGGCTTGTGCCTCTATTACTATGAAAGTGTTGGTATCTATAAGTCGGAAGGACAGGGGCGATCATTCGTGAATGATGCCATGATAATATGTTCCTGGGACTCCGTAATGCCGCTGTAGCTGTTGGGCGCTATCCAATCGTGCACTCAAACGCCATGCTTTAAAGTCATAAATGTGCTCTACAGTGTTCCAACACCAGACGCCTTTTATTTTTTTCGGGACCTATCCCAATACCATCATGATACATGAAAGGATGTCGTCGTCTTGTTGTCATGGCCTCGCTATTGCCAGACAGAGTCGATGTCATCCTGTAGGAATCGCCGGACTAAAAGATTAAAGCGCGTATCACGCGTGCGAACCCTCTCGGGCGTGAGCTTGCTGAGGAATCGATCCCAGGCCATCTGGCTCCAGGCGTGATAGGCAAGTTGTTCCCCGAACAGGCTTCCCCCGTTACGACTTATCTCGACAGTCCACTGGCGGGCCTGCTGCCGAGTAAGGGGTTCGTGCATCCACTGGACGTGGTGCCAAGTCCAGGTAGGCCAGAAGAAGGTCGAGGGTGGCAAGGCGCAAATGTCATGGGGATACTGGAGCTGGAGCTTCTTGGGTAGAATAACGCTGTGATAATTCCACTCGTGCGAAAGATCGACGTGATTGTACTCGGCAACCCAGCGGTCGATAAAGGTACTGTTCTTGCGGGCGACCATGATGGCATTGCAGAGGCCGCCACGATTGCCACCCTCGTGGCCCATGATAATATCACGAGGGGATCTAAGGAGGTCTGTAAAGGGGCGAAGGCCAAAGGCATCTATATCCAGGTAGATGCCACCCTGCTCGCGAAGCAGCTTGAGGCGCAGGATGTCGGAGACATGAGCGGCTTGCCAATGGGCACCTGGCTGGTTCTTCAAAGCCTCCATCTCCTCGGGCGAGTGATAGACGAGGGTGATGTCGTTCTTCAGATGGCGGATCCAGTGGTTGGAAAAGGGGTTCTTGTTGGGCTCTCGAGCGGGGGGATCGGCGAGGTAGGTATAATGGAGAGAAATCTCATCGGCTCGCATGCCGACGATGGCGCTCCGTACGGCAAGGTAGGAGATGAAATTGAAGGTGCCGACGTCGGGATCCTCGTAGGGATTGCTAAGGCCGAAGATGAAGTGAACGTGGTTTGGTATCAGCTCGGTCTCGAGCAATGGCCGGGCCGTGGCCGTGGCAGGGCGTGTCCTGCCGTAGAGGCAATCGAGCTCATCGTGGGTGGAGATGAAGTCCTGCTGGACCCGATATTGCTCCGACCAGGGGTTTGTCTGGCGCAGCCAGTCGCCGAAGCTGTAGAGGCAGGGCCATATGTAGGGTGCAAGGAGCACGACGAGGAGGATCAGGAGGATCGTGGAGGCTCGGCGGCGGCGGAGGAGCGAGACCCAATCCCAGCGCTTCTTGCTTCTAGGAAGCCAACGAGACATGCTCGAGGGGACCGTGCCTGTCTGCTGTTCGCGATGGGGCAATTGGGTCTCGGGCGCATGCTAAACGATGCAAGATGGACGGGGAGAGGAAGAAGAAGGAGAAGAAAAGGCGTTGATGTGCCGGCTCGAGTCGAAGATCGGAGGCGGAATCGGAGACGAATGCCATGCGTGCCCGGGGAGTCGAGGCGTCTTTCACGATGTCATACGGTAGTCAATGCTGTCAGGTCGGAGTCGGCTGGACGGTGTATGTCAAGGAGTGGCCGAGGACCGTACGATGGTCTCTGAGATGACATGGCTTGTGTCGCTACAACATGGCGGCAAAGGTGTGGGGAGAATGACCCGGGTGGGAGTGTCAGACGCCTGCGTTACGTATTATTGATCTGTCTCGGCATCGAGATGGAGAGTGCAGAGAGGTCTGTTGGAGAAAAGATGACGAGATGGATCTTCAGCTGCGAGGACCCACCTTTGCAGCGTGCGACAGTGTCCCTACGCGTCCTCCAGTGGCTTTCTCAGTGCAATGGCCCAATGACACAACGTCATCTTGTCCCCGGCGCAGAGGTACCTATTGGTGCTTGTACAGCACTGCCACCATGCATGATGGAGGAGGCACGGCGCTCCACTTTATGAATTACGGCGGCTTATTCCCCTGGACAGACATCGCTGCCAGTGTTGGCCCACTGCCTGAAGGGACCCCACAAGGTACCTACCCCTTTCTTGATCTTGCAGGGGTTCCCCGGGGTCGTATCTGAGTCCCTATCTGCCTAGCTACCTCTTTATCTATCGATGCCAATGTTGTCCGGCGGTCAGCAGCCACCCGTCTCTCGCTGCCCCCGTGTTTGGTCACGATGGGGGAAATGTGTGCATAGATAAACCCAACGAAAACAAAACCGGGGTGTTCTGATATTGTTCATAGCCGGACCCGTGTATCGTCAGCGACGCGCAATGCTTGGAAAACCATGATCTCCCGTCCTTAGTCCTGTCCCGTCCCGTCCCCCGAGCGCACTCCCCCCAGTGCGCCCGACCACCACGCACCAATGCTCCATCACCGCCTCCTGCAGCGCCTGCAACGCGTACGCCGACGCGGCCTCCACAAGTCGCCCGTGCTCTGGGTCGTCCTCGCCGCGACGCTCCTCGAGGTCGTCTCGCACGCGTTCCGCTTCCGCGTCCCCGTGCCCAGCCGCGAGCTCGACACCCCTTTCTACACGACGTGCCTGGAGCCCGAAGTCAACGCCCCCCGCGAAAATGCCGCCATTGTCATGCTGGCCCGCAATGAAGAGGTCGAGCAGGCTCGCCACTCGGTCGAGAGCCTCGAGCGCCACTTCAACCAGTGGTTCAAGTACCCCATCGTGTTCTTGAACGACGACCCGTGGAACGAGACCTTCATCGAGGTCCTCAACGCCACCACGAGCGCCGAGACCTTCTTCGAGTACGTCCCGAAGCAGGAGTGGCTGTTCCCCGAGTGGGTAGACCCGGATGACGCCCGAGCCAGTATGAAGAGCCAAGGTGACAGCGGCATCCTGTACGCCGGCAAGGAAACATATCATCATATGTGTCGTTTCTTCTCAGGGTATGTTCTCGCCCCTGTCCCGGTCCGGCTGTGGCAAGACCTCGTTGCTCATGTTCTCACGATGGCAGATACTTTTACCAGGTCGAAGCGCTCAAGAAATACAGGTGGTACTGGCGGTTAGAACCCAACGTCGATTTCTCCTGCGCCATCACCTACGACCCCTTTCGTGAAATGGCCCGCCACAAGAAGGTCTACGGTTATACCATATCACTTTGGGAGGAGAAACGGACATGTCCAAGTCTCTTTCGCAAGGTGTCGGACTGGAAAGAGTCTCAAAATATCGCCTCAACTTCCATGTGGAAAGCTGGTATAACTCCATCTTGGGTCCCCTGGCCATTTCGCAGCGCCCTGAGCTGGCTACCTCATCGGGACAGACATGGAGATGGGTGGAATACATGTCACTACTGGAGCAACTTTGAAATTGCAGACCTCGATTTCTTCCGTAGCGAAAGATATCAATCGCTGTTCCAAAGGCTAGATAGGGACGGCGGTTTCTATTATGAAAGAGTATGCCCTTCCCAAAGTTCCCCTGTCCCTCGAGAAACCAACCCAGAAAACACCAATGACGATATCCTTTCCGACACCTTGGTTTGTCAGAAACGCCCCATGGACGAAGAGCGCTAATGAAGTTCATGATAATAGTGGGGAGATGCACCAGTCCATACTCTTGCCGTAAACATGCTGGCCGAGCCGCACCAGATCCACCACTTCGCCGACATTGGCTACAGACACGACACTTTCTACCAATGCCCAGCCAACGCGCCCGGGGGACAGCTGCCCGAGTCGAGCACATTGAACCTGGCCAATGAGTCCTGGGCGTCCGAGATTGAGGGCGGCGTGGGGTGCCGATGCGAGTGTGATGGCAGCAAGACCCGCAACATCCCCAATTTTTGCCATGATAGGCTGAGGGCGCCCAATACTATGAGTCGTCCCTGGTCTACGTGGTTTCTTGAATGGTTCTTCTTCTAAGCCGCACATCATTCGAGTCGAAGCTGACGGAACAAAAAAAAAAAGTGCATAAGTCTGCAGAAGCGCGCCAGCTTGGTCGAAGCAAGCTTATCTATGAACTGGTTTGGGACGCCATGTGTTTTACGATGCAGCGTCAACTTACGCATTACGTCGCATTTGTGAGACGACGGAACCAACTTTACAACAGCAAGCACTGTCTAATGCTTGGTGGAGTCTAGAGGCCTCGTAAGCAGAGGAGATCACAAATACCCTGCAAACTAATCAGCCCCCGAATCTGCCCGAGTGTTCGAATAGAAACTCATCAGGCAATCATTACGCGTCAACACGATGTCGGTTTTGTTGTTTTTGGGGGGGTCCGTACAACATATAGATGCGAGAGTATTGCATGAAGCATTCGGAGTTGGTTGATGCGATGCGCCATGATACCCCTATTCATCTCAGTGACAGCATTTTGTTTTCCGGGGGCAAAGTCTTTCTACGATTTATATAAAATAAGGCAGCATTTCATGGTAATGATATACATCTCATAGAAATTATTAGCAGAGGTATACATGGAGGCCACTGTACATTATTTATTACATAGAGCGAGTCTTGCGGTCTATCAAGATTGGTCTGTCAATATACTGGATTGGGCCATCTAAAGGAAGCCGTGGTTCTCCATCTCAGCAGGCAGTGCTGGTATCATTACCCGTACTGAATTCGTGGTTCGCATTCCGTACCCGAGGAGCTTTGTCCGCACGGCACGTCCGACCTAACGGGTCCGGCTGTCAACAACGCCCCAAAAGATGACGGCCGTCGCAACGCCCCATGTTGAACTCATCAGGCCGCGTACTATGCCGTCACAGGACTCTGAAGAAGTAGATATAGTCCTCAGCTACTCTACGACCCATAAACGGCTCACTGAAGCAGCGGCGATGTACCTTGGTAAAGGCTACCAATGGATCATTGACCTATCGGCTGCAGGGTATGCTTCCTCTTCTCGGCGCTTCGTATGCTAGTCTCTCCGATTGCCCGCTCACGAGATATTGTCTATATCGACAGCCATATCCCGCTCCCGATCCTCCCCAGCAGCGTCCTGCTTCTGCTTCTCCTGCTGTTTCGCGGCCTTGGCCTCTGTTTCCCCAGATACATCTAACAAGCAAGCAAACATTAGTATTCAATTCTCACGAAAATTTTTTCCACCTCTTCATCTTTTTCCCCATCCCCTCCACTACATTCCACTCCACTCCACTCCACTCCACTCCACGCCTAGTGGAGAGAAAAAGGTGCATGCGTGGTAAAAGAGAGAGAGAGAGAGAGAGAGAGAGAGAGAGAGAGACAGAAAGAAGAAAACAAGATAGAAGAGGGGAAAGAAAGAAAGAAAGAAGAAAAAAAAAAGGACAAACCCTTCATCTCGACCTCGCCGTCGGCCTCCATCTTCCGCTTCAGCGCGTATCCTATCTTGCGCTCGAGCTTGCGCATCTTCTTGGCGCTGACGGCGGCGTTGGGGCCGCTCGTGGGGAGCAGTCCGGCGCGAGCGCCGCGGCGCGCGTCGGCCTTGGTGATCTTGTGCTGCTCGGCCTGCGTCCTGCGCGCGACGTGCTTCGCCGAGTGCTTGCGCGCCCTCGCGGTGCGCGCTACCAGGCGGTTCTTAGAGGGGCCGTTGGGGTTCTTGACCGAGGGCATGGCTGGTTCGGTTGGCTGGCGGGGTCGGGTCGGTGTTATGGCGGTGGTTGTTGGGGGTGTCTGTCCTGCTGTGGTGTCGAGATTCGGATGTTCTTGACTTGGTTGCTGTTCGTATGTTGTATGGGTGTGTGGACTGACGAAGGTATCAGATAGGTACTCGTCGATTGCACTTGGTTACTAAGTAAGTTGGTATGGAGTTCACCACTGACTGCCATGGACCCTGAAAATCGAAAATTTGGTGGGGTTTGGTCCTTTTCATGCGGTAACACGTAGACTAACCTGCCTAGGTAGGTACCTGCCGAATGTCCCCCTTCCAAGGTTCGGTCCACATGGAAATGTTCATTCTGTTTGAATATAGAGTTTAGGTGCACATATACATGAATAAATATATATTACCTAGGTGTTTTTTGATGTTGGGGATTCGGATCATGGACTTTCTCACGAAACAAACTCATCTGAGCTCGATTTCAGTCAGCGTATGTACAGCTTCTAATGAGGACAAGTTCATTGCTGTACCATTCACCACTTCCTGGGCATACGCATCGCCCAAAAAAATATAGTCTTTGCCATTACCTGTCGGCGATTGTCTCAAGATGTAGGGAGCCTTACCGCCGGGTATTACAACCAACAAATCCGAAACTTGGAGAGATTCCGGCCCAAAACCTATCCATCCGCTGTCCGTCCTAAAGAGCCGCCTTCCAAGCGTGTTGACTTGGACAAATTCATCAAACTCCCGCACGTCACTCCTCACATTTGTCGAGAGGGAGCTCGGGTTCTCAGAGGCAAACCATGTATGCCACATCTGATACGCTTTCAGATGCAACCCCGATGCCGGATCTTCACCCCATTTCTTCAACCCTAAACTGCCAGATAGTAACATGGAAAAGTCTCGCTCTCTTTCCCATCGTTTCTCACCTGTCTCTCCTCTTATGCGATTCTGTTCGATTTCGGTCTCCATCCCACCAACTTTCACCCACTCATCCAATAATGGTTTACCGGAAAGTGTCGAGTTAGCTCGAGGGTAACCAGGCGCATCGGCGACAATGTTACCGATAAAGTACGCTTCGGTAGCGACTCGCCTCGTGCTTGTGAGTGTCCACTTGGGGTTTGGGGGTCCAGAAGTATGGTATAGATCTAATCTCGTTGTTCGGTCTGAGTAGATCAGATGGAATGATGCATCTAACTTGGCGTTCCAGTCTGGCACCCAGCTGGGTAGTTCCAGCACTGTTGGCTCCGCAACAGAGGGTGGCAAGACATGACTGAGTATATCGAGAGTTCCTGATTGTTCAACTATAATCATGGCCACATCCTGGAATAGAATCGCGGCTGAGGTATAGTTGTTCGTCTGGATTAAATCTCGTATCTTCTCATCGTTCAATTTTAATCCCAGCATGCCATATATTCGATCGCATGGGTCTGAACATAGACGTGGACGGAAAGTCTTCATCAATTCAACAAAATCGTACCCCCCAGAATCATCCGGAGCAGTCATTGTGTGAATCTGGTCATATCGCAATACCGCGCGGAATATCGACAACCCGTCGTTGGCACAACTAGGCATATCCAGGTAAACTCGAGCGTAGCCATCGGCAACTCGCAGAGATGCCCAGCAGCAATTTCTCTCGTGATCACGCAGGGTTTCAAAAGCCCTGCCAAGTGTAATCCTGTCTATCCTACGCTGTCCACATTGGAACAAGACTCTTTGGGCCAAGGCAAACTCCTGAACCGTCCACACCCGGGTCCACCATGCCGTGCCAAAGAACCCGATAAGAGAGTCTCTCAGCGTTTTTGAGTGGAGGGTTTGGCCGTCAATCGCGATGTGGGGCGACAGAGTCGGCTCGTAGTGCTCATCTACGTGCGTCGCCGCTCTCTCCAGGAAGGACATGCCAATATCAAAAGGTGCCGACACTGGGGACAAAAACACGAGAACCAATGACGCTCGAGAATAGACGCTGCCCATGAGTCTTACTTGTATGGCACGCTCTGCGATATCGGCTTGGTTAATGCAGATGGCGTCAATCCACAGGCGCTGCGGGGAATCACGACAGCTGAGGGTCTCTATGATGGTGTAGAGGTTCTCGGTCACTGCGAGTTGCATGTTGGAAACCTTGAGTGGCACAGTAGCTTCCTCGCAGCCCCAGGCATACGAGAGCGCCGTAAATGAGGGCAGAGAGTCGTAGGCAAGAGAGACACTTTCTAACGATAGAGAGAAAGGCGTGTGTTTTCCTCTGCTTCTCGCGTCGTCCTGTTTATCATCTTGCCAGCTCAGACGAAGGATGCGAATCTCGTTGTTTTGTAATACACAGTAGCCATCGGAATCGACATCATCGATGCAGGAACATAAAGACATGTTAATGATAGATAGTCCAGCTCTTGCGGCATGATGGAGTCAGCGACATGCTGAACATCTAACTATCATCAGAGGGGATAGATCAAAAAGTAGCCATCCTAAAATGGAACGGCGTTGTTATTCGTGCAGGGTAAAAATGTTGTTAGTTCAGAGTCTTGGTGTCCGACAGCTGTCCACCGTAGGAGATTAGCAAGCAGTACGCACTATCTAGTCTAACTAAAACAAGGATCGATAAGCCTAAAAAGTTAAAAAAAAAAAAGGAGAAAAAAAGGAAGGTATAAACAATGCAGAAATAGTATTACACGAAGTAAGGCAAGACGGATATTCTACGAGCTCAACGGCTCCGTTGTTTTCAATACAGTGCTATAGCGGAATTGAGGCACGGGTAGTAAAATAGAGGGAGCGCTGGCAACTACAGCAATAAAGCAGACATTATAAAAACAACAAATTTATTTAATTTAATTTTAAAATGTGAATATATTTTTAACAAATTATTTGAATGATAGTCGTGAAAGAATGCCAATTGTAGGTACAAATTATAACTGTTGTTCTTATGCGAAGGGTCCTAAGTCTTGCGCGGCTAACTACCCCTTCATGATATAACACACTCTGATTACTTCTTTGTTCTCAAGGTGTACCATCATAGCATCCATAATATAAAAATATTATAAGATAATGTAGTATTTGTTTTAAGCCATGCCCTAGTTACTCATCTTGGAGCTCACACGAAGCTCATTGATGTCCCTACGTACCGTAAATGCATATCCCATCTATCCCAGACCCCTTGTTACGAAGGTCTTTTAGTTTAAGATCTCAGGTGCCGTCCGGATGCGGGTCATTGTCACTACCACGTTTGTTCCGCCTCCTTCAGCATTGACAGCTTAACTAAGGTATTTGCGCCCTCTTTGTCACTCCACCTTTATGGCAAGGTGTAACTTGGTCCTATCAAAATTGGGTCATCCTCACAGAGCAAATGATTGATGCTATATTTTGTTTGCTTCCTCATACCGATCCTGGTTTTGAGATCGGAAACCCCGCAGTAAGAACTGAGCAACTTCCTCCAACCCACCCGATAGAATTTTCACTTGAACCGCTCGCCCAAGATGATGTCCTGGACGGCCGAACAAACGGTAAGTGAATGTGGGTGCCACCCGACCTCTTCCCTTCTCCCCCACCATTCTCGGAGTTTGGCGTATTTACAATGTTCTGGGGGAATTTCACGTCGGCTAGCAAATCTATTAACACAGGATGCTGCAGCGGCGGGACAAGATCCGCATCCAAAATTATAACAGGTTTCGAGCATACAGGGAAGGCCAGGCAATATATGATGAGAACGCTTACCAGCAATTGCCCCTACCCGGTCGACCGCCGGCAGTTTACGTCCCTGCAACACGACAAGGCTCTCACATCTTCGCCCTGTCACACAAGGACACGTTCGACATCGACACATACAGTGATGAAAGATTTGTACCACCCACGTTTAAAATTGCCTGGAGGCGAGCTCAGACACTGAAGGAGCACTTTGCAATTGCATACCCGGAATTCAGATATAACAGGTGCTTAGGGTGGGGTGGCAATGGAATGGCGGCAGTGTTTGATGATGTCGACGCGAACGGGGATAAAGTGAGAGCTCTTGTGGTGAAAATGCTTTTCTCGGAAAATTCGGATGTGATGCGGAATGAAACGGACAAACGTGAGTGTGTTCTCTCTAGAGATATTCTATTGTGAGTAGCTGTATGTTGAACCATGTGCTAATCACTTCTTACTTTCGAGCAGTACGAGCAAGTTAACTTCCATTCTACTGACTACACCGTCCCGGCCAAACAGCTGGATACTAACAGGTGAGCACAGGACTACTTAAAGTCTGAGCATATCCTCCAGATTATATATGACGAGGTTGATGGCTTAGTTGACTATATGGATGTGGATGAGGATGAGGATGAGGATGAGGACGACGATGAGGACGACGACGAGGATGAAGACGACGATGAGGATGAGGACGAGGGTGAACAGGAGGCTCATGGTGGCAAAAGACACCGAGCGGAGAGCCACGGAGGGAGACCTGCAAAAAGAGTAGCAACAGGGCGGCCGAAACTCAATTGCTTTGTTACAGAAATGCTGGAAAACGGAGACTTGGCACGGTTTATAACTAATGTCCGGTTGCACAAGGAGACAATTCCTAATGGAATCCTCTGGCGGTTCTTTGCATGCCGTAAGTTTTGTCTGCCGAGTTTCCGCTGTTAACCCATTCGTTAGACGAAAGGCTCGTAGAGCTAACTCTAGACCAATAGTTTTAAGGATGTGTATTGGGCTTGCCTATCCACCAGCAAGTATTCCGGAGCTCAAGAATCTCCAGGCCCCTATTACGGAAGTAGTACCGCTGGACGACAGCATCCCCCCAAGACGCCTTGTCCATTTTGACTTCGACCCTAGGAACAGTAAGTCTCACTTAGCACATGGGACGGAAGAAAACTATTAACATATATCCGAAGTCTTTATAGGAGATATCGGTGTAGGAGATGAGCATAATTTGACGCCCCTGCTCAAGGTGATTAAGGATATCGCCCAAAGCAAGTAGATCAGCAAGCTAACTTGAACAGCTTGGAGATTTCGGGTTGGCTACTAGAGTTAGGAGCAGAAGAGAGAACTTGTAAGTTTCGATTCTCGCAACAGGGAATGGAAACAAGGCGCTAAATATGTCTGCTGTGTAGTTATTATGAGAGGATTCGGCATTACGGTAAACGTGGCTACTACGCTCCTGTAAGTTCTGATATGCCCACAATCAATATCGGCAGCCAAGGGAAGAATGCAATTAATAATCTAATAGGAACAATTTTGCATCGATTGGGACTACATAGAGCCCAATAACGGGTTGGTACATACACATCCCGTCGCGGGAAATTACGGGGTACACACGAACATCTGGGCCGTGGGTTATGTGAGTCTTCCTATGTTTCTCCCCGCTCAACGCCGGCGTTCAGCCCGGTGAAAGAAAGGGCCAGCTAATATGGAGACAACAGGTGATGGAATGCCTCATCACGCTCTGCCACCCGGCCACGCCGCCCACGCCGACAATAGTTGAGCTTCCGGCACCACACCCCCCCTTCTACACTTACGGCGGACACCTCCGAGACCCGTACTTTGCAAAGGTGGACCCTCATCTCAAAGGTCTCGTCATGCGCTGCCTGGCACATAACCCGGCTCGTAGGGTCAAGTTAATGGAGCTTGACATTTCGCAGATGTTAGAATACAAGGGGAACTGTGGCAAGACGGACCGAGAACTCCTGCAATGGATGCAAAAGGTCCTCTACGACGCTCCACCGAATCCAACCCAGGACTTCCGTGCGGGGACCCCCGCCGCCGGGTTGTTCCCACAAGCCGCCAAGCCCCCTCCGGAAATCATCGGTGTCCCACCTATGAATCCGGTGCCGGATTTCCAGTTTCCGCGTAGGTTTCTTTGTGCCCCCCCCCCCCCCCCCCCCTCCTCCTCCTTCTACGAAGTCTCCATTCATCCCTAAACCCCATTCCCTGCTTTCTTCTCTGCTCGCGCCCCCATCGTTCGAACTAATTGGTAATTGCAACAGCCATGGGATCTCAATTACAGGGTGCCCAGACGCGGGCACCTCAGGGTCTCCGGGGACCTGGGACTTGGGTTTTCCAAGCCGGAGCCGCAGCCCCTCCTGGCCAGCCTGGCCAGCCTGGCCCACCGCCGCCTCCGGGCCCGCCGCCCCCGCCTCCCGCGGCAGGCCGGCCCCCCGGACGTCCCCAATACTTTTAGTGAGGGTACAATCAGATGTGGGTGGAAATTAGGCTTCTTACACTGGATACCTATTGGTTTGTTAGCACCTCTCTACAACGGTGCTGGCATGTCCGTGTGCGTAAGGTTTACTACGAGCCCCCGAAAGGTCGGGGATGGTTATCGTACGCAGTATATTACTTTTCAACTAGTGTTTAACTACATGGTATATTATAAAGCCCTCGCTTGTCATTCTAATGCATTGCCAATTATCTAAACAATTCGTGTAACTTCACTGCTATCAACATAACTATAGCTAGGTCAATGGGAGAAGCTAATATCGAATATGTATTGCGAAAGTGTATGTATCATAGGTACCGGTAGCCCGACCGAGGCTCGTTTATTAGTTAATCTGAACTTGTATTTAATTTACTTACTTCAACATTGTCGGTCTACCCTCGATCTATAGTAGCATTACTCCATGGTGCAGGCGAGGTTAGCGATTAGCCGAAACCATGATATTCCCGTCATATTTGGTAATACCACGACCCACCCATCTGCTAACCGCATAAAACTTGACAGCTGGCTTGCGGATGGGGCGAATTGCCCAAATCACGGCCTTTCGGAACACATATTACCAGCATCCGCTGTTCCCGCTACGTCTACGATGATACGCGCGTGGGTGATTTTCGTTTGTACGACTGTTCTTTCTTAGGCTTGGCAAGGCTGGGGAGATGATTTTTAGATCTCTCATCATCCCATCACGCCCGGAACCGGCTTCTCTTTCATGGTCGACGATGTCGAAGAGAAGTTCAAACGGGAGGCGAAGTTTGTTACGTGTCAGGCAAGGATGGTTATTCTCGGAAATACGCTCTACAGCGTTATCGTGTCTTTTCATGGGGTCTCAAAGATCTTGGCTTTTCTCGAGAATGCCGCATAAGAATGCATTGTGGCAGAATCCGACTGTGGGGAGCTGTTCTGGAGCAAACATCCAAGAAACCGCCATTTTAGCTATCGGAAAAACAAAATTCTTGATCTGTTGATATTTTCAGTCTGATCCGTCTCTCTGGTGCCGCCTCGGTATTCTCCCAAAATAATTATCTTCGCTTTCGGAAGAGAAGGTAACTGTTGGAATACCAGTTTCGCACCCCTGGCACCTCATTATTCAGAGCTTCGCCAACTCCTCGCACACTTGAATAAGCTTTGCAGTCGTTCCAGGTTCCTAGCAAAGTTAGCAAACACGCCATACTTGACGAGGACGATAATCAGAGCTGCTCACAGTAGCAGAATGCCCAGCGTCGTCAACCCAGTGGAGCGAGGACTTGGGTCACGCCTTGTACACCTCCCAAGCAGTCACAGACGGACAGACCAAATCATAGCGCCCCTGAATGATAGCGCGTGTCGAAGACGTTAGCCGACAGGGCTCAACCCTAGTATTCTTAGAGGGAAACTCACCCGGGATGTTCTTGATCTTCTCCATATTGGTGGGGAACAAGAGTTCACCATCCTCCATCCAGGCGGCATTCTGAAAGAGATAGTGGTATTCAAACAGGGCGGCGGCGGGAATGATCCCGGCGACCAAGAGCTCCGACTTGCGCGCCGCGAAGACGCCGCGCAGCACGAGCGACCTGACCCTTTCCGGATGCGCCTGGAGAATGCAGCTTACCGGTAAGCCCGTCTTTCTCGCCGTACTGCGCGTAGTATACCGCGTGAATGGATCCGACTTTTAGATGGCCCGAGTCATATGCCGCTTCGTGGGTATACGCGGTGACAACGGGCTGCGCCAGGGCCGGTGGCGTCATCTTGCAGGGGACGGGTTTCTTACACTTGTGACGATAGTCGCTTCCTTGTCCGGTAATTGATAACTAGTCGGACACCGCTTTATATGTCTGCGGGAGTTGTTGTCTGTGTGAGTCGTGTGGAGTTGGTGTTTGAGTGAGATTTGCCAAGACGGGGGTTAGGAAGGGCCTTCCTAAAGCGACTTCGTTGGACAAAATGGTATGAACCATAAGAAAGTAGGGCACGCTCTCTACATTGCCAAGAATTAGATAGACATTGAGGGTTTTGGTGAGAGTGTTCTTTATTTCTGCAGTCCGGCATCGCTCCGTGTTGAAAGAGATGGCGATGCTTGATCGGTAGAGTTACTGGCTGGAGCAAAGCGCCGTGTTTTCGATTTTGTAACAGAACAGGCTTTCCATAAAAATGATGTTAATAATAATTTCGTACTCCCCCCGCAATAGGAAGACTCATACGATGGGAGGCAGCTATGACGGCAAGAATACAAATATCATGTCAGAATATTGGATACACAGATAACACAACCATGTTGAGATGAGGGAAGTTCCAAAGTTTTCACGGGTTTTTACTACTCGATTGCTTTGAACAGTACAATTTGGGTAGACTTTTACGTCAAGTATCGCTATCTATGAAGTCCTTAGAAGTAAGTATCAATTTACCTTTGACGCCCTAGTTCGTCAAACGCTTTGTTACCACATTATTTCTGAAACTGAACACAGAGAATTAGAAAATTGGTTGTAGCTGAAGGATATGAAGGTAGATATATTTGAATATGGGGGCGTAAACCCAGCGCTTGTCGATGATAAAATACAACAATGGTACTTGGCGTGACAAACGCTGTGTATTCTGGATCTCCTGCTCTCCATCACGGCTGATAGATTTGGCGGCTTATAGAGGTGACGGTGATGGGTAGGTCGGGTCACCTGAAAAGCAATTACGACTGATGGCCGTGGCATCAACTGGCCTTAAGTGGGATGGAAGAAGCTTAATTTAATCCTAACCCTTCGATTCTTTCCAGGCCAATAATCTCGTTCTCGAGAAGTGGACGAAGGCTAAATCTGCAGTAATGCAGACAATGTTGACCAAGATAGCCGGTTTTTAGTTCTTTATACCAATCTGGGGACTTAATTTCACGGATAGCTTTCATCGCCAATGCAACGCTATAACCTATCAAGGATTTGTCCCTCGATGCATGAAATTGAAGCTCCTTCTGATGTAATAGACGCCTCTCAAGAGCTCCGAGTTGCATTGAGGAACATGCTTCAGAGCAATCTGCAGGCTCTTTACGGAAGCGATCAAGCAAATCATCAAGCACGAGGCTAATGTTATGAAGAGTTTCCTGTCTCTGTTGATCGATGACAGCTTATAACAGGAGTTAGCGACCTCCAGAGAAATTATTACAGTGGTCTTACAGATAATGCGTTCTGGAATGGGCAGACCCATTGTACTCAGTGGTCCTTTGCTTTGGGTTTGGGCTATTCTCGTGACGGCTTTGAACTCTTCGGACCAACGGAGCACCCAGGAAACGAAAAGAAGCAGAATGAGATCCCTACTGACAGTGCCTGGAATTAAGGCCTCTTTCCTTTGGAGGTGCCATATCTCAGCGAACGGTTCAAGCATTTCGTGACATTGGTAGTAGTCCACGATAGCGGCAACCTTTGCCAGCATCTCGAGATCAAGGCTCCTAGAGACAAGACGATTTTGACCATGAATTATCCGCATTACGATTAAAAAAGCCTCTGTATCCCAATCATCAGCATCGATATGTCGCAGACCGTCCGTGGTCGAGTGCGATTCCTTGAACGGCCCGTCCAAAGCTTTCTTGAAGTATGGGGATACAAGTCTCAGGTGAGCTGAGGAAACTTGCAGTCGTACTGATGGTGTCGGCGATTCCACGAACGGGTCCTCCATCGGCCAGATATTACCGCTATCCTCCTCAACAGCTTCTGGTGCCGGCGCTTCAGCCTCAATGGGTAGTACCTCCTCAACAGCTTCTGGTGCCGGCGCTTCAGCCTCAATGGGTAGTACCTCCTCAACGACTTCGGGTGGTGCTGCTTCAATGGGAAGTCCCGTTTCAACGATTTGTCCCCCCGCAGCTATCTGAGGAACATTCTCCCAGGCGGAGAGTGTTTCGTCAAAAGGCAAGATTGGAAATGGCGCGTTGAAGTTGCGAAGGGTAATGATCACATCTCCATCGGGGTCGAGCACGTAATCCGGGGCCTCCATATTGAAGAAAATCGCAGGGATCTCTAGTTGTAGGTATTTCGATGGCGGGCGGAGCCTAGCGGCCCCGGGATAGTTGAGAGAGAGGAAGGGAAATGTTCTTGTTCAATACAGAGGAGCCCTACCCATCTGCTGGAGAGAACTGGGCATTCCTCAGGGTTGGTGGGAACGATAGGCTAGCAAATTGGGGTCGCTCGCCCCGCGAAGGATTCTGAGGCTTCGGCTTCAGGAATACTCAGCCAATTGGATTGCGTGGAGACAGGAATGTTCCTATCGGTTATTCAGGCCGAATGCATGCAATCAAAGCAACCAACGTGGCATTCGCGGATAAGCATTTTGATCGATCGAATCGCACACCTAGTATATAAGTTGTACGCATGCAACTATCCCTTGCTGCCTAAGGTAGGTAGCTAACTGTCTTGGACACTGAAGCAATAGGAGGTGCTGACATTTAGCATATATTTGTCATAAACGGACCAGGGTGGCGAACGGTGTTTGATCTTGATCAAGTTTGCCTCATCACAATTCCATGTCGTACCTATCGCTAGGTAGTCTGCCGCACTCTCCAAATCAATTGAACTGTGAAGTGGCGCGTATAGCTCATCATTAATCTTACGGTAGTAGCTGATGCTGACGTTGATGCATATGTAGCACGTTACTTCAGGTATACACCTCCGATCCTTTAGGAATACCAAGCGCATCATTACAGGGGCAAAATGCCAAAATTTACAGCTTGCCTAGATTTACCTACGGTCTACAGGTGACAAAGCATCACTTACCATGGCGCGGTGAAATCATAGAGAACATCGAAGAATACTTGTGTACGTCCACGCACAGCTGGCTATTCCTTCTCGCATTGTCTTATTCTCAGTGAAGGCTGAATAGCAAGTTTTTACTTAGCTAAACTAAATATTAATTTTAAAAGACAGATTCGAATAGATTTAAACAAAATTAAAAAAAAGAATAGCTGTATAAATATTTAGGTCTAACTATATAATAAATTACTTTAAAAGTAAAATCAAACTTAAATATATGCTGATTATTTTATATATAAGCTATAAAAATATAACTATAGGCTTTTTTAATAGTATAATTAACTTTTATAAAAAATGATAGCATAGTTTAATTTCGAGTTCAAAATATAACTATAATACTTTCATAAAATAGTTTTAACTAGCCGCTATAAAATACTCAGGGATATCTACCGATGTCATACATTAGGGAAAGATAAGATTCAAGCAGGGAAAGCCTACTAACACCACACTGCTACTTAGTACCAAAGTCCGATCAGATTGGATTTGCCTTGTTGAATGTCAAAATCGAATACTAATAGTGTGTGTAACCAAATTTGAAAGGTCATAGCAGTCATAACCAACATTGCCGTCTTTATCTTTCTTAGTATCACTATGCGTTCAATTAGTCCCTCCTTCGTTCACACCCTCTTTCCCATCTCTAATTTCGATTGACGCTAACCATCATAAATCCCGAATTGACTCATTCCGAAGGAAGCTGACGCATCCACTAATCGTGGTTCTATCGCCTGGGGTTGTGGTTGAGCAACTTCTAACCTCTTCGAAGGGCGGCCGAAGAGTATAGCATCGTTCTTTCGTTTAAGTTCTTGGTGATGTCCCTTTAGGACTTTAACGACAGAACTCTTAAGTATCCCAAGAAGCTTCTTCTCAGCGTACTCGATAAGTATGTTGTGGATGAGCGTACATACTTGATCTCTTGTGTATTCAAACTTTGATTTGGGGTTGAGGTCATCGTATGAGAATACCAACGCAACTTCGCCATCGTTACTTATTGGCTTGGCGCGGTGGGCCCGGACAATGAACTGTTCTGCATTGACGGCGATTGAGAACACACGAACATCCTTGAAGAAAATCTCATCCTGGCCTGCTCTCTTCATCCATGTCCAGATATTGAAGAGAGCTTGACTGGCACTATGCATATTTGCGAGGGCCGCAGGCTGGATACCTTCGAACGCCTTTTGTGCCTCTACAAAGATGAACGGGAAACATCGTAACGTGTGGCCGTCCGGGTTGATGCAGGACTTGAGTTCCTGAGGGATAGACGCGGCTTCCGAAAAGGGGTCAGTACCAACTAAAGAGGCAAATCTGAAGAATATGGCAAGATCTGGCTTGGGACCGGTGATGACGTCTTTCGGGCCGTTTGTCGAGGGTAATCGAGAAGCTGGTGGAAGCGACCAGAGCCCTTCACAATTAAAGTCAAACAGAGTCTTTAGATGACAACGATCAATTATCGACATCATGACGGTTCGCTGGAAGACAGCCTCGTTAGACGGGTCCTTGCAGTGTTCAAGATCGTTATTAAATTCCTGGTTCGTGATGACTGCTAACCGCACACTTGCCTTCCACTCGTTTATCTCGTTGCATAGTTTCTCGATTGCACCGTAGCTATCTTCACCATGTTCGGCCGCTTCGGCTTTACACAGGAAATTCTTAATGCTTTTTTGTAACATTTCGGTTTGTTGAAATGAAATCTTAATTGGTCTCTCGACCAAGTACTCCCTGAATCTGGTAGTCCATTCGTCCCCGCTGGGCTCTGTTACCGCCACTCGACGGGTTCGTAAGCTCTCCGGGGTCGCTTTCTTGCCCCTTCCTTTGGTTGGTACAATTGTGGAAGGATCCACGGATGTTGCTCGAGACGTTTGGGAGTCTGCACTGGGAGCTGCCATATCGTTCTCGTCGGCTTCACTCTGGTCCGAATCAAATGCGCCTACGTCTTCCGCTGCAATGATCCTCACTTCGTTCAGCCAAGTAGACAGTTTCTTTGAAGTCAGTAATATTGCGAGGCGGTCAACGCTATTGAATTAACATACCGAGTATAGTTGGGATCTTTCGTCGTATCTATTTTGATTCGGCTGTGAAACACCCGTGCTACGGTCCTTGCCGCTTTGGTCAATTCTGACCTCTGGAGCAGTCTGCGTCTGTGCTAATAGCTCAGGAGCATTATTCGGCTTCTGGTTTCGGATCCTCGCACTCCGACGGGGGGCTGAGATCGGAGGGCGAGCCTACACATCGTCAGTTTTTAGTCTTCTTAGTGATACCGATTTTTGATCACCTGTGAAGGACGTTTCTTGTTGCTGGTACTGGTCGTCTTCAGTCCGCCTCCTCGAGGAAGTGCTCCAACCTTCTTGTTTGACGACATTAAAATGGATTTGACATGCCAAGCTGCTTACGGACTTTCGAAGTCTTGCAGTTCTGCGGCTCAAACTCATCTATTAGCAAACCAGCGTCCGCCACAAAGAGGGGTTGCGTCGCACCGGATGATACCCCGCACCGGTCGATTTAGGCGACGTAAATGAAGATATTGATGTATCGAGACGAATTATGTATCCGAGTTGGTACGACCAAGGATTCTTAATTGACAAGCAAGCACAATTCACTCTCGTCAACAGCCCCTCGTCCACAGAAGGCGTCAGGGCATTTAGTAGCCGGTAAGCATTTCAGACCTCAGACGCAGAAACGGAGTAAAACAGTGGAGTTGAACCAGTACATCCAAAAGGAACAGCTGAACGAAGATCTGGTGCTTGTATTGACTCTGGTCTCAGTTCTATTTTACGTACAAAAAAACAAACAAAAAATATATATCTAATAGAACCCCTCTATAGCATTGACATGCTCTCAGTGCAATTGGGCTTGCCTCATATGCATTGTGAGCATCTCATGGCTGTTCAGGGGTTCGTTCCCTCAATTGGAATGTCTCAATTAACTTGCTCGTCCCCACAACTCCGTCATCTTACTCTATCCATCTTCTGGCCATTCGGATGCCTTCCAGACCTGTCAGGTCTTTGAGCAGTCACGGTACAGATACCTAGCCGATTGAGGCTATGCGCCATGAAGCATTAGTACATTACAGATAGACCAAACTATTTACAAAACGTTTCCAGAAAAATCGAAACGCTCAATTCATAAATCGTTACCACTCTAATCTATCATCACAAATTAAGCTGACATCAAACCGCTCATTGCCCCTCCAGACCCTAGCGCCAGAATTGTACATCGCAACAATACTTCGAAGGTCGCTAATCATGCCACCGGGACCACTGCCAAATACCTTCGTCGGCCCTCTTACGGTGTTATCCACGAAATCGCCCACAAGAGCCTTCAGGTCCGGATGTCGATCCAGCCCTTTGCTGCCGAGCTTCTGGATATCTAATGACATGGGAATCTGGGTTTCGGGTGAACATGAAGGGGTGCCGCATGTCCCTTTCACATCGGCGCCTAATTCCCCAAGCTTCTCTTCTTGTATAGAAGAGGCGGTGCTGCTGACTTCCCTCGTTACGTAGATTTGTACTTCGATCCCGTGGGATTTCGCCGCATGATTGATAGCGACGATCTCCGGCTCCACCCAGCACAGGTCTGCTTTCCTTCGAATAGCCCAGACGAGCTGGATCTTGCGGTCCCTTACGGTGGGCTTCTGTATGAGGTCGAGGAGCACAGGGAGTACGTAGGTGATGCCGGTTCCGCCTGCGACACATAACAGATTATCCTCGGGCATCAGGGTCTCGGCGACTGACTCCCCGTATGGCCCGGTCAATATTACTGGCGTTGTCGCGTTGGGGGATAGGGCCAGCTTTTTTAACGCTAGATCTGCTATTTTCTTCGTCTCGCCCTTTTTAGCTCTCATGATGTACGAGTGAGAAACAGTCCCATTACAGGTCTGGGGGAGGTTCAGTGGTGTAAAAGGATGCGACTGCCAAATACTACTTTCCGCGAAACACAGGTAGAAGTGCTGACCAATATTCCAGGTACCGTGAGGTTGCACAAAATCCATCCTTATAATGTCGCCATGCTCATCATCCGAGAAGTGTGTTACCGATGCTGGTGCAGCGCGGAAGCCCATGGAGCCATTGGGGAGATACTGATAGTGTATCAACGCTGTGCGGACAAGCCGAACGCCGCGATCTAAGAACCAAATAAGTATAGATGGGAGAAGAAAAATCTTCAGCTGCTCCCAGTGGCCCCAGCAAGCCCCTATATAGACGAGAGCCAAAACATAATGAGCCTTTCGGAAGAACTCGTATCCTGTGAGGCGAATAGCCCACGGTGTGCTCAGGACAACGAGGAGCAGGAGCAGGATCATGGCAACCACTCCCCAAATGATATAGGTCTCCTTAATCCATTCTATAGCTGTTGTTGGCTGCGGTTGATATAGCCGCACTTCAACAATCGTCCAACCAATTGTATGTACAGAGCCTTGGATGAAGATGATGTACCCGAGCCACCGATGTAGAAAGTTGAAACTCTGGTAAGGAACTCCTGTCAGCAGAGAGAGGATGGACTCTCTGTTCGATAACAGAATTGACAACGGTGTCAAGGCGTAGGCTAGAACTCCGATTCGATTAGCGAACGGGCCTAGACTGGTTCTTGTGTTGTATAATCCTGGACTACTCTTGACAGGCGTAATCCAGATTTGATACGTGATACCCGCGAAGCTCCATATCAGCAGATAACCCGCCAATGCAGCCAGAATGAGAACTTGAAGTCTAGTCGTCCTGCCAAAAATTGGCCGAGCCGCGTCCGGTAGCAATGAACTTCGCACGTAGGCAGAGAAGGCTCTTTTAAACCGTGTTACCGATGACTTGCTGGAACTAATACTTCCGGGTACCAGGCCGTCAGCCCGCGATGGCGCCAAAAGCCTCCTTCCTAATGTCCATAAGAAGACAATTCCTAGGATAGTCGACCAGAGAATGCCAGAGTAAAGGATACTCTCGTCGTGCGAGGAGTAAACTTGGTCCAGGTACTCGCACGATCCGGCATCATTCGTGCAAGGGATAACTCTCGAATAATAACCCCAATGCGGTTCTAGACTGTCTGCTTCGCTGTAGTTTTGAATGTGGCGGGAGGCCAATAGTCCTCCATGACGTTCCATCTTCCCCGACCGCAAGCTCACATAGAACGCGCGGGTCGGCGCCACAAGACGCAAATGGGTGGAATAGAGGTGCTGGTATTGCTGAGCTGATTAATGGGATTGGGTTCATTCATAGGTGGATAGGGGTTTGTATCAGCGAATTCAGAGGAAAAGACTTTAAAGGTTCGTGACTGAATAGAAAGCTCTAAAGCGAGGTTTCGTCTAGAGCATCGACCACTGCCCTCCGATCACCTACAAACTTATAAAAAAGGCACCATGATCTGTTCAATATCGAGATATTGGATCAGGAACCAACTACTCGGTGGTTGGCACTGAACTACATCGCGCCCCAAATAACCTGAGTGGATGAAAAACTTGCGCATACAGAGTACTTAAATCCACACTTCGGAAGCCAAGAGCCGCGAAATATGCGAGTGGCCTCAAGACCCTGATAATGTCAGGGGGGGAGTGGGCTGTTGAGAGAGATTGAGCACGTTTTCCTATCCATTTTGGGCGCGGGCAGCGAGGGGATCTTGGCAAAAACCCTGAAGCGGACCACGCATAGCAGGGCCATCGTCGCCATTAAGCTCGGCGCCGTAGGGGTCCGCGTCATGAATGGCCAAGGAGGCTGGAGGTCTCTCCAAAAGTGTCGTTCCTAATCCCGATATTGACAGTGGTCTCTGGCCACTGGGGTGCTCGGCCTTGGGACCAATACAAGAGATCGGGTCACGCACACGTGAAGTCAGTCACTGCTGATGCTTCGTAAACCTGCGCATATCAACTCGCCCGAAATCGATCTCAATCTTTCGCATCCGAACAATTCCCTCTAATGTGCTTTTCTCGCATTTTCTTGCTTGAAAATTGAACGCCAGGGTAGCACGCCACTGAGAGGAAAGCTGTACGAGAAAGTAAATTATAGAATATTTATAAGCGGCGGCCGAAGTGGGCGGATAAAACTTTCATCTCCAACCACCACTGAACATCGGAATTGTCTGTTTATTTCTCAAGACAATAATACACAGACAAAATGTCACACGGCGGCGACATGGACATGGACGATTCGTCATGCTCGACTCATGTTAGTAGTTATAATTATAATTTTTATTTAAATTTGCTCGTGCTGACGACGAATCCCTAGATGTTATGGAACTGGAACACCATCGGTGCCTGTACGTCGAGCAACACCAAACGCAGACATGACGATGGCGATAGCGATGATGCGTATTGACAATTTGTAGGTTTCTTTGCCGAGTCATGGAAGATTAAAACCGAAGGCATGATGGCGGCAACCTGCATCGGGGTATTCTTGCTCGCGATAGTCTTGGAATTTGTCCGTCGGGTCGGCAGCGAATACGACCAACTCATCCTTGGCCAGTTCCAGCAACACGTCGATGCCCAGTTTGCCACGTCCAAATTGGAAGACGATTCCCGGTCAGGGGGAACTCGACCGGTTAGCCAGATCGTGATGTTTAGAGCGACGCCGATACAGCAACTAATCCGCAGTTTCATCCGTAAGTCGTTTTTCCCAACGTACAGCTATCTTCGTTCTTATAAGACGGGATTATCTACCCTATCCGGCCTTATTCCTCTTGTTCTTCCGCTGCCACCTCATCGGTCCGCAATCCGACCGAGCTGACGTGAAATGAGGGCAGATGCCGTGGCATTCGGCATAGCTTACATCTTGATGCTGATCGCCATGGCGTTCAACGGTTACGTGATCATCGTGATCATCGTCGGGGCAGGATTTGGGAAATTCCTGTGCGATTGGATGACACGGAAGGTGGTAGTGGGAGCGACGACGGCTCTGCCAACAAAGGGCCGCGAGAGTTGCGAGGAGGCGACGATGTGTTGCGGCTAGACTAGATTATGGCCATCTTGGTTTGACGATTAATGATTGGAACGTTTAAGCTATTGTTATTTATCATAGAGGTCTCGTGGAGGTTTACATTTGGCGTTCTCATTTCTGGGGAGGATGCAGATAGTCACTCCTTTTTTTCCCCCCATATCCCTGTGCCTCGGTATAGGGTAACATGTCTACATAATCTAATGGAATCAATTTGCTTACCTAATGCTATAAGAAGCGACTATGGCTGGTGCTGATAAGATAAGTCCTATATTTCTGTGGCTGGAATTCTCCCTCAACGTCGTACTGAGTAAGTACCTAGGTACCTGCCTAGGTACCTGTACTGATTTCTTATCAGCTTATCGGACCCTCGTCCCTCCATAGTGCCCCTCCAAAAAGCTGGCCGATCGGTCGACCCAACCAGTCAGGCAGTGACTCAGAAAGAAAACAACAATTCGATATACAAATTGCACGACTACGACAGTGCCCTCGAAGCCATCGCCATCACCCAGCTCCCTCCGTCGGATCCATTTTCGCCATGGCTGCCGTAACCAACGCGGGCGAGAGGATTGCCCTCATAAAAGAAAACCTCGCCGAGTTTCTCAACCCCGAAATCATCGAGACCATCGTCAACGAGGGGCGCAGCCCGAGGATCTACTGGGGTAAAGTCAATTGGCCGTGTTGGTGTCGCGCATGACACGGATGCGATGCTGACGAATCAACCTTCTCGCTGTAGGAACTGCCACCGTACGCCATGCCTCGTCCAGGTCCTCCCGTCCGAGGGGGGTGCCGGAGACGCAGATAGACAGTCGACGGACAATCAGCGGCTAACTCGGGTGTGCCACAGACCGGCCGACCTCATTGCGGATATTTAGTCCCTGGCGTACGCTTGCTCCGTCGCTCCTGCGCTCGAGACGTCCGGCTGATCGGCTGAGAACAGGTCAAAATAGCCCAGTTGCTGGCTGCCGGCTGTGACATGACCATCCTCCTTGCCGACGTACGCGCTCTCCCACACATCCCCTGCACATCGGAGCACATGCGCGACGACCGCCGCTGACAATGGTGATGCTGTCGACAGATCCACGGCTTCCTCGACAACCTCAAGGCGCCCATCGAGCTCGTCGAACACCGTGTCAAGTACTACCGCTTCGCCATCACGGCACTGCTTCAGGCCTGTGGCGTGTCGACCGACAAGGTCGAGTTTGTTCTTGGCAGCTCCTACCAGAAGAACCCCGACTACATCATGGACATCTACAAGCTGTGTTCCCTGACGTCGGAACACGATGCGAAGAAGGCTGGCGCCGAGATCGTCAAGCAGTCCGCCAACAGCCCCTTGAGTGGGCTGCTCTACCCTATTCTGCAAGTGCTGGACGAGCAGTACCTAAATGCAGACGCCCAGTTTGGTGGTGAGTTCGGTATTGGCTTCCTGGCCCAGGAGATGTCTTTAATGTAGCTCAGGACTGGATCAGCGGAAGTTGTTCACTGCCGCGAAGGAGTGGCTGCCGAAAATTGGCTACCGACAGGTCAGTTGGATGCAATGAGACCAACCTGAGCTTCCCGGCTGGAACTTACCTGACTGCAGCGTGCTCATCTCATGAACGACATGATTCCTGGTCTCCAAGGCGGCAAAAGTGAGTCCAGCTTTATATCAATGCGCCGATCCAGAATCCGTGACTGTTGTTGCATTGGCGATTAGCCATCTACAATGACGGAAAGAATGCACACTCTTCCCAGCCTGTGTTTAGCCACACCCAGGATGCTGTCACTTAACTGAGGGTTCTCGTTCGAAAAGCATCACATCAGATGCTCTTTTCCCATGTCGGATTGTTCTCGCTAACACGTAGCCATATAGTGAGCTCGAGCGATGAGAATTCAAAAATTGATCTTCTGGATCCACCGGATGTCGTGACCAAAAAGGTAAGAGTTTCTTGAAGCCTTGGCCTCCTAGGAATTACTCCCTTAACTGGGGAGAGCCACTGGAAGCACCACCGTGGCGGGAAGTTGCTAATCATTGGCACAGATCAAGAAAGCAGAAGCAGCGCCACGAGTTACTGAAGGAAACGGCCTTCTGGCCTATATTGAACACGTTTTTCTTCCAGTAGCTGAACTCAAAGGAAAGCGTGAATTTATTGTATCCCGGGAGCGGGACGGCTTAGAACCTCTTGTTTACACGACGATTGCCCAGCTGCGAAGCGATTATGAGAGCGACGTAGTAAGTCTTTTTAACCGGGGTCACATAATTTGCTCCGACCTCATAATCATGTACTTACTAATTGGCTTAAAGCTCACACCGCAACTCCTGAAACCTGCCGTCACCAAGGCGTTACATGATATTCTGATACCCATCCAAGACGCTTACAACGCATCGAAAGAATGGCAAGACATTGCATTACTAGCTTACCCGCCACCGGAGAAGAAGGCAAAGAAGGTCAAGAAACTTGGCACCCGTTACCTAGGCGCGGGCCAAGACAATGCCGCCCCTGATGCCGCCCCTGATAATGTGGACGGAATAGCCAAACTAAACCTAGAACCCGGAAAACAATAAAGCGAAAGAAAAAAACGGCGTATAGGTCGAGATGCTTGAGCTCATGGTCACAACCGAGCATCGGTGGCATGTTGGATGTAAATAAATGATGGGCGGTATCACCAGCGACCCTAAAATCTGGAAAGCAGGGCAATGGAGTTGAGCGACATCTTATACCCACACCCCCTTTCGCTACGAACTTACACATAGAGCATACAAGCGAGCTGAATAGAGTGCGGTTAGAGATAACCAACAACAGCGCTTCTATCTATTTCGTTCTTCGTCTCCCTGGTCCGTGCGATACTGGTGCCATATGTTGTAGGATCAAGTCATTTACGCCAACCTTTTCTTTTGTAGAATGTCTCACACTCAAGTCTATAACTAACTACATGCAGGGGCTGTGATGTTAGCATGGACGTTATCTACAACACAGTCGAAAACATTGTGCCAGTGCTGCGGTTGCAACCCCTCGTCTTAAAAGCACGTCAACCGGACGAGGCGAACCTTCGTATCCGGGGTAGACCGTGCCAAGTCTGTACTACTACACATATATAGTCCCTGGATGCCGTAGCAGCCAGGTACTCACGGAACATTTCCAGTGCGGCAGACATCGACGTCGACGTTTCCGTCCGCACTCTAAACCAATACAGACAGACCAATACACACTTCTCCATGCGCTCATTATCTCTGCTCCAAGTCTTCACACTAACGACCGACGTCTTTCCCCAGGCTGGCACGACGACCTGTTTCCTGACAATATGAGCAAGCAAAACAACGACGAGCGCCTCATCAGTATAACCGAGAGCATCTTCCATAGCACATCGCATGAAAACGCTCTCTGTTGTTTTTGTCTCGTAAAACCGTCGTGTATGTTCGGCGAGCCGCAGCTGACTCTCGCCCACTACATGAGCGACTGCTCGAAGGCCAGGACATCGGGGTTTTCGATGGAGGGGTTAGAAGGGCATCCTGCCAGGATCTATGCGCAGTGTTCGCTCTCGCGATGCGGTCCGTGGAGTAGGACGGGGGAATAGACCGGGCACGCGGTGTTATTATCACCCAGAGAGCGAGACGCATTGCGGTCCATTAATGGATACTTGATATTACTATTCTGGTAGTACTACTCGATAACGCTATCCTACGCCGTGAATTCCCTCCCAGCAATATTTACGTGATCAGCCGTAACCGTGTCGTTAAAGGCGCTTACGTCCCGATAGTACAACTGCGAGGCCTGTCCAGCAGTATTGATGCCGCTGAACGAGAAGATCTGACGCGTCTGTCCGGCGCCCGTGCTGTAGCTGTTGTCGCCAGGTCGGTAGTAGTTGGCGGTGCCGTTCCGCCACGTGGTCACCACGGAGCCCGTGGCCCCGTCCTTCGCGGGGAACGCGCCCGCGGCCACGAACCCTTCGAGCCCCGTCGGGAACACCGAGTCGCCGCGCACTTCCACGTGCAGCCCCTGGTCAACCTGCGCCCAGAGCGTCAGGCTCCCGTCGGCCGTGACGTCGGCCGTGCTGTTGCTGAACAGCGGATACCCGTATTTCGTCGCGTACGTGGTGCGCGGCCCCGTCGCGGCGTCGGCGCCCGAGATGTAGAAGGCGTTGACGTTGTTGTTCCCGAAATTCGACACGCCGCCGATGTTCGAGTACATCAACAACTGCGACCACGCCACGGTGCCGTTGGCCCTCTGCGTCTTCACGTGCGACGCGACAGATACCTTGCGCGTCACGTGGAGGTTGTACTCGAGCGTCTCGTTGGCGCCCGTGGCGTTCTGCCGCAGGCGCTGCGAAAGCGTGATGTGCGGCGGCGTGGCGCCCAGGTTCCCCATCGTCCCGGTCGTGATGGAGCCCGCGTCGTCGTCGAGCCAGACGAAGATCTTGCCCGTGACGTACCACTCGTCGTCGGTCGTCGCGGACAGCGCGGCGCTCGATCTCCCGTCGTCGACGAGCCCGAGGATCTTGATCTCGAAGGCGTGGGCCGCGCCGTCGCAGAGCAGCGGCAGGAACGGCGACACGTCGATCTCGTGCTCGCTGATCTCGAAGGCCTGGATGCCCACGATCGGCCGGTTCAGCTGCGGCACCACGCCGCCCGTGTAGATGACGGGGAACGGCCACGACACGCCCGCGAGGTGCCCGTCGATCAGCACCTGCACCTCGCGGAACGGCGAGTAGCCCGGGTACTCGCCGTACGTGGCGTCGAAGGCGTGCGCGGCGCTCTGCGGCACGTTGCTCCACCAGAACTCCTCGTTGCCCTGGCCCTTGACGTCCACCGTGAACACGGCGCGGTTCGCGTTGCGCGGGAAGTCCGCCACCGTGTTCGTCGCCGGCTGCCCCGGGTACACGAACTGGCTGGGCTTGCCGCCGCTGCTGCCGATGCGCTGCGAGATGGGGATGATGAGGTTGGCGGGGCCGTAATTCCCCCCGGGCTTCGCCGTGGTGGCGTTGAAGAAGGTCGCCGTCAACGTCGTGTTGAGCAGGCCCGTGTAGGTGCTGTCGACGATGTTTTCGAGGTCGAAGACCACTGCGACACTCGGGGGGTCAGTGATTGATTGATTGCCATTGCTAAACGCGATGTTCCGAAGCGCCGTCGACAAGCCTCCAGAAACACGAATTTGACCTGAAAAAAAAGAGAGCATATCCACTCTGAAAAAGTGGCCAGACAGAACACGACGATGATTACTGACATATTTGCGGCTGCTTCCAGAGAGATAGGAACGGCGTCATGTCTTTCAGCCATTCCCATCGGATGCCGTAGCTCGTCGGCTCCGCCGTCGACGTTCGCCAGACCTCGTTGTCGCCCAGATACATGACGCCCGTGCGGTCGAATTGCCGGCCCTTGACGACCGTGGTAAAGTTAATGACCACATGGTCGAACTCGCACGGCGGAGGCACGTATGCGGCTACGTCGGATATTATCAGCACGGAGCTCGTCACCAGACTCTGCTCTCTCAATCGCCCAATGGCTGGATGAGAGGTGTGGTATTGGGGGGGCGAGAGCGGGATAGTTCAACGCATACTGATGTAGGGAGCTCCGTAGCTATTCTCAAACACACGGTTCATCAAAACCACCGAACATGAACTGTCACTGTCGGCCGCGGCCTCAATTGGTATCTGGTCCGCCGATGCCAGCGCCGGTAACTGGCTTCTGTCGCGACGTGTCACCCCAGACGGGGTGAGCACGGGCTCGGCGACCTGGAAGCATTCCAGCGCCGAAGGAGTAGCCGCCGAGGTCGGGGCGGGAGCGGTATTCGCGCTCGATGCAAGGTTCTTGTATTTCACGAACGGATGGATCGCCCTCGAACTGCCGCGAGCCAAGGCAGCGCCCGCAAAGACGCTCAACAACAGCAAGCCTCTCTTCATTTCGAGATGTGTTTCCGGGTAGTATTAATTAGGTAGGTGACGAACATGCGGGGGGATCCCTCACTAGACCTATACCGTGCAGTACAGCCAGCCCTAATTGACTCTCCAAAAAAAAAAGAAGAAAAGGTAAACTGACTGGAATGGAGGCTGGCAGCCGGGAAATGGAATAGGTAGTGTAGTAGGTAGGTAGTCAGTGCCTCGTGAGGGAAGAGTAGGTAAACATTCGTATGCGCAGAGGGCCGGACCTGCATGGCATATAATATGCATGCGCATCACTGCCCAGACTAGCAGCTCGCGTCACGTCACTTTCCATTCCCATGTGTGATAAGAGACACGACATGGATCACAGCATCCCGGCACCCGTGCCCACCATCAACCGAGACAAGAAGGTGCACCTAGACCAACAGGGTATAGCAAAGGGGATCTCGAACTTAAACTGGATCTCCCGCTGCAGATCCGGGATCTGGCCTACCTAGACAGGATCCATTAGTATCCTGTACCTGGTCTTAGGGAGATAGGTAGTCCAAGGGACCCCCATTCATTGGTTGCGGATTGGAGATCCCTTTTTCACGCGATTCCTGCCGACTCGGCAGTGGTGTTATTGAATAATAGGCTTTATGGCGCAAGAGTAAACGACTGGATGGGAATTGCATTTACTAGTAATACAGAACGACAATCATCTGAATAAGAGTACCTATATGCGCTCTTGGCAGACGAGGTATTGCGCTTTATTTCCTGGAGGGGAACCGGTAATTAGTTCTTCGATCTAGTGTCTCGACAACTTTGTTGATCGATACAGAGTCATTGAAATTCACGTCGCGCCGCTTTACCAGGAGTGAAAATCACCAGCATGAGCGGCCGAATTACGAAATGGATGAAAAAAATTGAGATCCAAGATTGTAAAAAGTTGCGAGTCGAATGCCAAGCAACTAGGGTTTGCCGTGTATGGAGAGGGCCGCAAATATCCTCTCAGAGAAGAATGGAAAGACCCCATACCCGAAGCCTCGGACCTCGAACGCTACTGTACGTAATCGGGTGAACATTTTTTTAAAGCAATGGTTTTGTATGGAAGAGCGTAGGGATGTACGAAACCTGTTTTCTCGAAATCCATCGTGTGTTGTTAAGTAGCGCGATTTGAGTATGAATACCCTGTGAACAATAATTATACAAAGGGCAGATCAAACCATTGTCATACAAATTCGTGGCGTCTTTCATACTTTAATTATCGCTCGACATACAGGCATGTGTCAAAGATGCCCCCCTTCTCTCCGAATCCGAGTTGCGCGATCACGAGAGGGGTGCGATTGATAGCCCATAACGGCGTTAGCGATGGAAATATCGGCGCAATCAAATACCAGATGCTTTCGGTTCCTCTGCTCCATCTTTCTGGAATGACCTTCCAAAACACTTTCAACTCAACTGCACAGGAGGATATGCACAAGAAATTTCCCTACTATGTACTAGGTAGTTATTCGCTCCCTACTTCCCCTCTAGCTTCGTCCGCTCACTCAGCATTGATATACTCAGAGCACGTGACATGACCATGAAGATCCATGACATCTCTGACAGTGACGTTGGGGTAAAGCTCTGCCATGTACAGCCTGTGATTCAATGTCGTCACATTACCATGGTCACCGAAGTAATTCGTGAACTCAGGGCCCTGTCCACCGAGTACGGAACCTGCACACCAAAGATTAGCCAATTATCGATGTGTACAGAACCCAGAGAGGTCACAGTATAAGAGACACTATATTATAACCAGGAGTGGCGAACAGCTTAAAAAGCCATCTCCATGTGACATGATGAAGTGAGAGGAAAGTAGCCCGGAAGAAACACTTGCCCGCAATAGGAAGGTTTGGCCCTGCCATGTCAGTGTATCTCTTTGGTAGGTCGCGTTTTTGCCATTCCCACCAGAGCTTATCAAGCCAGCCGTGATGAACTATAGCACCTGGGGTTAGTAATCGCCATCTTGAGCCTGATATCGAGGGGTTTCAAGCCGTTGGAAACTTCAAAGACGGGAACCTAGCCCGAAAGGGAGCCTCTCAACTCTAAAGGGGACCAGAACAGAGAGAATGTGACTCCGAGTATTACTCACGGTAGAAGACCGGGTCGCCAGGCGACAAGGTGGCATCACCCATCTAGAAACAAAGATGTGTCAGCATCCACATCAGCACCCCTCTCTCTTCTTCTCCCTCTCTCTCCCCATGAGAGGAAAAAGAACTTAGTTGTGGGTCATCTTACAACACCGCCAACGGCAGCATGGCCAGCAGCGTGCGGCCCAACACTGCCATGGGGCCCGCCGAACCAGCACAGCCAGGCGTCAGCATAGTTTTGAATGGCATTGCACTGGTCGATATTATCCTGGTTCGTCATCTGGAGGTCGGGGGTACTGAATTGCCGAGAGAGGCAGTGTTCTTCGACGCTGCCGTTTTGCATCCAGCGTAGTGTCAGATTCACAAAAGGCCCGGTCTCAATGCAGCCGTCCGGTCCGGTCCCGTCGCCACCGAAGTACTCGTCTTTCCAGAGCTCCGAGGCCGCCACGTCCGCGAGGTCGTGAAGCTCGTCCCAGTATCTGCCAACCTTTGGTCAACGGGTGTTTCTGGCTCGGGTAGTCCTTTGTCTACGGGGTGCGTACGGCATTCGTCCCGTGTATCCGCACTCATCTTTGATCAGACGCTCATCTTTGATCAGACGCTCATGGGCGGTAAGTAGGTATCGGTGGAAAGGCAAGAAGCCGCCCTATATCCTCACTGTTACTGGAGCGCCCGTCATGTGGTGTGCTGGCCTTACCACCCCATGCACAGTTGCAGTCTGAACCACGTGCGGCCATTGCAAGTCGTCCCATCGTGTGACAGCAAGAGGATTACCTCCCTTTGCTGGCGAGTTCATCAAGCAGAGGTCGGCTTGGATGTAAGATGTCTTCTCCTCTTGCGTTAAGTTGTACCTAGAACGGATCAGTCAGCAGATAAAATTGCTTCGGCGGCAATGCGATGCGGCTCTCTAACCATGGCACGCGATGCCTAATCCCACGGCAGACCGACGCATCTCGCTTGCTGGGAGCCGCGAATACGGCTGACGTGGCAGCTAAGTAAAGCACTGCCTGCCGAAGAAGCGAGGCCATCATATTACTCAAAGAAGGCTTCTTCGTAGCTGGACTGGATTCCTTCGAACTATTGCATGGCTTCAAATTCCACGTAAGCCGGCCTTTTACGATGCATCCAGCTCTAGTTATAACCAGTAGTGGTCAGGCTGGGGCCAAGTCATTGGTGAACAAAAAGAAATACCCATATGGATCTCGGCGCTGATTGATACGAGGGACGCGCATCTATTCCCTGCAAACGTTGCAATCCGGTGGGTCAACGACAAGCGGTCGGGTAACTTAAGACGTGGAATAATTATTTGAAAAGAAAAAAAAGGATGCCCGCGCCGTTATCAGAAGAAATGGACCCATAAACCCAACGTTTTCTTTGCAGATGCTTTATTCGATTAGCTTAGTCGCTGGAGGCTTTGCGGACTGTTCGGCTACGTCCCTTCTGCTTTTTGAACAATCCTTATCTTCTAAAGGTTTTGCCATACATTGAAGTAGAGTATGTGGAACTGGATGTGGCTGAACAAGGGCGTGTATTATAGCCACAAAGTGGCTATCAACTTGGGGTATGTTCTACATAATTAAAGAATACAGAAAGCCCTCCTTCAGGAGAAGATGACAAAAAACCTTGCTAGCTAGCTATTGCGTTAAATTGAGCTACATTCTATTATGGCAGTATAATTCCCCAATGAAAAAGTTACGTATTTATACTAGGAAGTGTAGGTATTGCGCCTGTTTCTTAGTATAAGGGTGAGGTGAGTACCCCTATATAACTAAGTCTACTCACGTTGTCCACTTTAACATTTTGTTATATAATATCGAGGACTCTGTTTCCAGATCTTGAAATTATTAATCTTAAATGCTGCTCCTATGCCAGTCGCTTATAATTCGCAACATAAAGAAGGGAATAACCAAGAGATAACAAAGTGCTATGCAAACTCCAAGTTCTCTGGTAGCTTTATAGGAGACGGTTTGCATGAAGGTAGATTATGGCGCCTCACAAGACCGCAGCAAAATTCAAAAATGCGTCAAATATATACATGGGGTATGATTGATGTGTTGCGCAAGGGCTTCAAGCTATTTCATTAGTAGCTCCTGCTTCTTGTTGGAATGTGGAGATTAGGTACACTCTATCCTCTGACTATATGTATCACTAGATTCCCCCGGACCCTTGGTCCTTGATTCTTCCTTCTGATCATCCTGAATACACAAGACATTCTGCTCACTTGTATACGTATCCACTTATCTTGACACTTCTATGTAAATGCTCCTTCAATATTGTTCAAGCAGAGCATTATAACAATTATCGTCAACATCTCGAAAGGATTTCAAATTACTCGTAGCAAAACTTGAGGTTCATACCAAGACACTCGGGGTACCATGACGAGATAGAAATGTTAAATGGCTTAGTATACGAAAGACATCTCTGGCAATTAGGGCGTCGATCGATTATTGGTATTGTGAAGTACATAGTTGATTTTCTAATACATAAAAATACTAGCCGACCTCATATTTCATATAAACAGTTTGTCTAAGAAAAGGAATAATAAAATAAAAAGGATTAGGAATTAGCTATATCATTGGATGCTTTTCATCATTATAATGTTTGGAATCGTGAACATGAAGGGTCACTGCCCGAAAATTATCAGTAAATATGATATGGCTGTCTTTCTGTGATAGTATGAGTGTGTTTAGAACCGAATCGCATATTGTCTCCCTGGTGATGTTCAGCTGCGCCGCTCTCCTAGCCTATTCGACGCACGTTGCCGATCGGCAGATCGAGTAGGCGGAATGAAACAGACCAACTCTACCATCAGTGGCATGGGGCTGCATGTAAATGATGAATGACGCCTCAAGTATTGAGCACGCAAATAGCCAAGCCGGTAGATTGGGCATGCCACTCGCGGCACCGCACCTGAACAGGAAACTAGTATTTAGGCAACAAGCCAACCCTATCTCAACCCGCCTTATATTGGTCCGGTATAAATTGCCATTCAAGGCAGTGAACGAAGCCACGACCATCCAACATTTGTATCCCGGTATAATGAATATATAGAAATAGCATATAAGGGTCGATGCTCCAATCCCTCCCTCCCTAAAAGTTTCACAGTTTATCCGAGAATCCGTCCATGTTAAAGACAAGCAAAATGAAGACAACAAGTATCGTATCTGCACTAATCCTAGCAGCAGTTGCGTCTGCGCAGACCCCAGCGGGATTCACGCCAGCCGTCACGGAGAAGCTCGAAGTGACCTTCGGGACCAAGAATGTTGCGACAGGTGGTCAAGCACTAACCAAAGCGGACACCACTCGACAGCCTACTATCGGTATTTCAGGGCCTGCGAATGGAACATACGTTTGGATGTTGATTGGCAAGTTATCTCTGACGCCCTCAACGGCACATTCTCTCCAGAGAATGCTAACATTACCATCACAGATCTTGATGCGTACGGACCCCGCCCTGCAGTGTGGTTGAGGAAATCATCTTCGTAACTCGGAACTAAATGACGGCTCTAGATCAACGAACTTCATAAACCCCAGTGCTGGACAGCCGGCGACCTATCTCCACACGGTGCTTCGGGACTTCAAAGCCAGCGGTGCAGCGTCCGTCGCCGGTGTGACCACTCTAACCACGACGGCAAATGGTGAGGTGTGGGCGGTTGCAAAGAAGATCGCCACTCCAGACCCTATCCGAGGATTCTATGCTAACCGGTAATATTCTCCTAGGTCCCGTGTCGTGGTTTGCCCCCCAACCTCCGGCCGAAAACCCGCCTCACCCGCATCGCTACACGAATCTGCTATGGGAGCAACCAGCCAATTGGCAGGTTCCCAGTGCCGCGAACACGATGCTACAGAACCAGAAGGTCGGATTTGACGTGCTGAAGTTCATCACTGCTGCTGGACTTAGCAACCCCGTTGCTGCCAACTACTTCAATGTGACGGGATGAGGGGCCACTGGGTTGTTTGAGAAAACTGCTAAGCAATTTCTGGAAGAGCTCGCTATCTATTTGTTCACACATATACATTGCGCTTAGCGATCGGCTGTCTTTGAATTCAGATATCCGCGGACTCACTCATTGGATAATGAAACCTCATCTCACGTTTGGTCTGTCGGCGCTCAGCCAACTGACTTCCTGATCCAAGCCGCGACTAAGCATACAATCATTCAGTGTGTATCTACAGAAGCTAGAGAAGACATTGTGCATAGTGGAGTAGAAAAGGTGAATTGAAGAGAGGTTAACTGGAATCCTCGTAGCCAGCTGACAGTTTGGAGCCCAGTAGACATGAATACCTATTGCAGAACAATATTATCCTGGCGTAAACGCTTGCTAGCCATCATCTCTCCAAACATGACGCTATGCAGAAAACAGTGTCCCGCCATGGTATATGTGCCGTCCTGGCCCCTCGGCCGAAGTACGTAGGGCAAGTTACTTCCTTCAAATACACAGACGACGTCCCCGGGTTGAGACTCGAGCGGGACCCATCCTATGTGGCCACTGGCTGTGACGCAGAACTTCCGGACCCGCGTCCAGCTGTCCATATTCTCGATAAACGCTGCCTGGACACTATCGTTCACGTCACGCTTCTTGGTTTCCCGCGCATACTCCATTGTTTGCTTCTGGAACCCCGCAGCTTCGCGAGCTCGCGCGTTGCGCGTTGCGCAAGAGTTCAAGGAAGTCAGAGTTTACTGGCCCGTTTTGGAATTTCTTTCGAAGCGCCGCAACCTTGAGAGACTGCAAATATCCTCCTCCTCCTCCGTCTATCCATCGGGTCGCGAACGGACTGAAGTCGAGGAACTCTACGATTCGATATTAGAAGATACTCGCATCCATAGAGAACTTTCCACACATGATCTGGGCATGCTTTCCCAGAACAATCTCTTGCAGAGTCCATATTCGCTCAAACCACGGCCGGGAATAGAGTTGGTTGAGAGCTTTCCATTCTCCAACTGTTGTGGTGAGTTTGCCGGTCAATCTTCCCGGCATGAGTGCTGTTTCTACAAATACATCAAAAAGACCAGGGAGCCCCGACCGAGGACTTCCTAGGGCTTATTAATCACGATTTTGATACGACTGGCTTGAATTACAGGACACGCCGAGGGCCAGGAATGGTACTTGGGGGTGTGGCGCTCTGTTTTTGGTTATTGCAGGATTGATGTTTCTAGTCTGATTGGTCCTGCTAGGTCCCTCGGATTAAGCATGGAACATACATATTGCTACCCAGCGATTCTGGCGGCTTCAAAGTCATCTAAGAGCAAATTCATTAATCTGGCTTCGATACGGCTCCTCGAAGCTGTGGACGTACGTAGTACTTGCAAATGAGCAGGCGTCACGCCCAGACCCGACAACTGGTCCCTGATCTCCAGGTTTCCAGTTTTCCATGACTGAGCCCAAACTGCGAGTTGAAAATGGCCGCAGGATGAGATATGCCCTAGATCGAGCCGTAGGCTCTCATAAAAGTAAATGCAACCGTTGCTGCTGCCGTCGCGGACTCTCGGGGGCCGGCTTGCACAGCTAGCCCTCGACTAAGAACAATATCTTCGCGAGTACTCATTGCCCGCAGCCCAGACAACACCTCCACGGGCTCATGATATCCCGGTTAGGAACTCGTTGATATACCACAGATGTACGCAACCCTAGACGGAAACAACTAGACTGCTATTACCTTCCACCCCTTTCCTATGCATCCTATATGTCAACGATTTTCTCGCTTGTCTCCTAGTACCTCTTTGATCAACTCGTCTGCAACAGCCTTACCGGCTAACCAATTGAGATCAACTGTTGACCAAGCGTGCTGGATCGTGCTCGACCACCAGAGACCCCTGGCTACCGGCCACTCGAAAATTGGCATGCGAAAGAGGGGGGATCTGACGGGCTGCCAATTCGCAATCTATTGCATTTGAAAAGAATAAGTTAGCATATCACGACGACTGTCGAAATATATGTACCCAAGCTGTTCTGACACCGTGGGATATTACGTACTCTTGTTTCATAACTCCATAAGACATCATAGTGATTCTTTAGCTCTTCGAGCACTGAAGATTGAGAGAGGACGCGATACAGATACTGGGTCTCCGTGTTACTCGTTGTCTCGCGCACGAGCGCGACCTCTTGCGTGCCCCCGGTCCTATTTTGAAATAGCGCTTGATCATGATTTCGCAAGGTGGAAAGCTTCGCATTGGAGGTGAAGAAGGTTATGTGGGCGGGAATGAATTCGGCGCCTTCCATCTCGTCATTTACGTCGGGCTCGTGGAACGATGATAGGTTGTAGACGCCGCTGTCGCTGCTTTCAAGGTGGATGCCTAGGTCGACTGCGCTTAGGATGACCTTGTCGAACACTTCGATCGATATCTCCCCTCCCTCCTTTGCACTCTCATGCTGCACACCCCATTGTTTCCCTTGCCAGTCGTAATCTATCCCGACAACACGTGTAGAGGTGCGTACGGGTACGTCGATCTTGCGCACGATGTGCTCTAGTCGTTCAATCATATGCCCGCCCGTATACGCGTTGGCGGAGTCTTCCTGCGCCGCGGCTAGCATGGCGGCGAACCCCGTGAGGTGGCCCAGCCTCTGACCGAAAGCGCGCTGAACTTGAGGACCCAGGATTTCGGTTGCATACCGATCGCCTATGCCGCTCTTTTCGAGCAGAGTGCCTGCCCATTGTTGTAGGTGTCCGAGGACACCGAGGGAGTTGAAGATTTGTTCGGCATCTGTTGTGACTGGCGCTTGAAGCATCCGTTCTCGTAAATTACCATCTTGATTGAACCTAGCTGCTCGATATAATGAGCCCCCATATGCCCAGAGGAGCCAACCCCATGTCGTTAGGGGAACTTTGCTGTAGGGTCGTACTGTCGACGCAACGGTGAGTCTAGTATTGTAGCTGGTAAAGGGAAACATGTGTTAGTCAACGATCACTTGCGAATTGGCCTGCTTCTGTCATTCTTCATCTGTGTAATCCAACAACATGAAAAGGGGAACCAAAGGTAGGGGTCATACTAGCCGACCTGCTCAGCCCCAAGTTCAGTAAAAGCGACCTTGTCTCGAAGTAGGTTCTCCGAGTCACGCGTGAAGAGCGCGTTCTGCCACATGAGCGCATTGCCGGCGATGTCCTCTGCTGTGATATGGCTTTGCATTGGATCATCGTTGGGGAACACGGGCCTGCCATTTGAGTCATGAACAGCGAGCATGCCCCCAATAACTGGTCTGGACTCGAAGATGGTGATATTGAACTGCATGTCTCGTGCGACAGGCGAGCAAAGAAGATATTGGGCCGCTGCGATGCCAGCGGGGCCGGCTCCTTGAAGACACATTGTGAGCTGCTGCATGTTGCATTAAGCAAACGGAGGACTATATGCCGTGGGCACGGTAATTAAGCGACCTACCGATAATGGCTACATTGTAAACCGGCGGAGGCGCAGGCGGCGTCGGGGTGCGAGACGGGAAATGCGGCAGGCTTTGGAGCCAGATGATGCAGGCGAAGAATGCGATTGTAGCGAATAGGACGAATATGGCGACTGACATGAGGGGTAGGTAGGGTGCACTTTGTAATTATTGGCTGGTCGGATACAGCAAAGGCGATTGGGGTTTGCATTGCAATCACACGAGCGAATCTGCTGGGAAACGGGGGAGTGCCCATATGAACCCTTCACAGTGGCTGCCTGTTAATGAGTCTCCATCTCTCCTACAACTTCGCTTTTCTTCTCAATGCCATAACAAATCTAGAACATGATTACCCGATATACTGTTGATTGTTTTATTTATAAATCTTATATAACTTAAAACGAAAGCTTGCGCAAAGGCGGGAAGAAAAATCCAAGTTTCAGGGGGGGGAAGTATATGTATAAAATGTGTCTATAATAGTACTTTAGTTTTCTAATCCTAACAAGATTATCCAGTATCAGTACGTGTGAGACAATGTAGCGAAAACGCTTTTGAAAGGGCATCGCAACTTGATTTGCCCCTTATTTTCTATATATAAACTACCCTACTTCTAATTACTTCAAACAGAAGCACAATAGCAACAGAGACACATCCCCAATAATCCGACAGTAATAGGGGCTTGGACGCAATGCGAATGTATCGGGCATAGCTGATTGCCAGCACCGTGTTAGTAACAACCGCCGCCTTCTGTAAGGTCAGTCTGTCTTTGAAGTTGCGTTTGTTGGGTCTATTAGATTTTTGTACCAGCATCATATCCGTTGGTACCTCGTGCTTCTTCTATCGTGATCGCATTTACATTATATTAGCCTGTATAATAAGGCAGCATCGACGAAGTGTGTTTCTATTCCAGCGACCTCGTCGTATACGCCAGCTATGCTTCAACAGTTGAAATAAAATAAAATCTCTCCCTGTATTTCCTTCGATACTGTCAGGGATATATATTACACTACCCCATGGGAGTGGATATATCAGTATTCTGTATATTTATTGGTGTTGCCCCCCTAGATATTTGGGAGGTTCAGGAATCAATTGACCACTCTATTGAGCCCTAACTACGACCTACCTACTTCCTGACTGCAGATGAGACTCTCTATTCACTCTGGACCTAACCCACTCTGACAGATACCCCGTCATGATGGTATCGAGTCCGTCTTTAGAATATATCTCTCAGCCTTCGCAATAGCACAACTCCTAACATCTATGATCTCCATTATAAATCGACTCATCTCTTCTATTCGGTCAAGCTCGCCTTGCGTAGAGGTAGGAGTGGACAGACTCTGAATTATCTCAATGGCGGACGAGAGGTAGCTAAGCGCGGCGCGTGATCCCGCATTTTGAGGATGGGCGAGGATATCGATGAATAGCGAAACCACGGCGAGGTGGCGTAGAAGACGACATCACTGCAGATTCCACTTAGTCTTTTCGTGAAACCCTCCCGGTCGGTTCCGAAGTTGAAATCATGTCAATCTCTTACCTAAACTCTTGTTCTGCTAAGACGGTAGTAGAACTCTTTAAAAAGGTTATCGTTGAGCGGCTGGCCTCTAAAGAGAGATTGCAGCTACCCGAATAGTACGCATTCACGATAACAACCAACCTAGTGAACAATAAGTCCGGAGAGTGTGCTACTGGCAGTCTGTAACAATGTAATGGGTAAAAGGAGGGCTCCGGCCCGTGTCGCTGAGTATCCGTATACAAGCTGGTAGAAAGTAGGGATGTAGTAAACCTGAACCACAAAGTTCCAGGCATTGATTGCTATCGTCAAACAGGCTCCGTTGACGATACGGGACTTGAAGACATAAACTATGTGCAGGAGCGTCAGTAAAGAAGCTTCTTGTTGGAAGGGGAAAAGGAACGAGAGCAAACGTTGGGGAGGGGAGGGGAGCTCACGGGGAATTAGGGGATATTTTGCGCCTTTCCACTGCCCTAAGCTTCCTAGAAAGTAGGTTGTTAGTCAAACGGGGTCTGAGAAGCTCTGGGTATTGGCCCTCTTACTTATTTGTTAGCCGACTTACAATTTCCAGTCACCCTCTACCTTCTTCAGAGGCATGAAGAATACGACACAAAGTGTCGTCAGAGCCGTAAGGGGCAAGCTTAACCAGAAAATATTTCGCCAGCCGTCCCCTTGATGACGGGACCAATGCCATTAGCTAATTCAACGACAGCACCCTGCAAACAGCAATATTGAACACTTGGTACGAAGGCGTCTGCTGACTTATTGTGGCGGTGCAGCGGTTCCGTCTTTTCCTTGTAGCTGCCGGGCTTCCGTTTTATGACAGCTAGTGCCTTAAGCTTAAATTACAAGTTGAGGGATATCGATAGCTTATTGACTGTTCTGCTGAAGAGGTATAATGTCAATTACCTCCATCTCTCCGACAACTTCGCTTTCTTCGCTAGCAATACAACAGAAGCGGATCTCCACGCATGTATACAAACACTATAATGAGCACCAATCTCATCGAGTGCCGATAAAATGGGCAAGCTAAACAGACGTGAGCAGAGTCTGGTTCATTTAACTACTGTCGCAATGCTTAGCTTGTATAAGGGCGTTCTGACAACCAATTAACGTAACGGTCTCTCCAATCTAACATGCCCTATACCCGCTGTTCTATGTGTGATACCTCAAACTTTAATTTAACGGAATTATCAAGTAATACTGCCTGCCTTTGACATGAGCGGTCATGTCAGATATAAATGTTTTAAATTTTATTCTACCATATAAATTGAATATTCCGGCGCAGTGGTTAAATCTGACAACAGCAGACGTGCCCATTAGTGAATCTGCGAGTATCGCAACGTCAAGCGGCTCCAGATCTCATTCCCCGACATCTGGTATTCGGTCTCCTTGAAATAAGCCCGCAACTGGCGTGAGTCGTGCTTGTCTAGGATCTCCGCGACGAGCGTCTCGTGCACAATCTCCCACTCGCGGCACAGCTGGTACAGGACGCGCTTGGCGCTCTCGGCGGGCATCGATGCCTCGTCGGCCAGGATGTCGACGGCGTTGAGCATCGTGCTGCCCTCCTGCTTGAGCGTGGCGGCGGCCCGGACCTCCTTGTCGTAGCTCCAGATGTCGTTGATCACCGATATGTGCCTTGCCGAGTTCTTGTCTACCGGGTCTACCAGCACCCATTCTTCTTTGGTCAGGCGGATGGATTGCGTGAAGCAGATGAGGGCGCTTAGAAATCTAGAGCGGTTGTTAGTAAACTTGGTGATGCATGATTCTTTCCGTCTCTTTCTCTTTCTAGCTTTGTGTTGGTGTTCATTTGGGCTTGTTGGGAACCTACTCTTTGCCAACATCCTCTAGACGATACTCGAGATATTGCTCTAAGTTCATTTTGGTGAGGCGCCTCGGATCCGTCTGAGAGTTCATGAAGTCGAAACAGGGCTGGAGCATGGCATCGGCCAGCTCCTTGTCACACTTGCGCATGCCTTGCCAGACATCATACATGATCCTACGTCAACAGTAATAAGCCTCGTCAGTGTTTGCCTACCATCACCGACAAACGGATAGGGATGACTAAGTAAGTAGCCTCATTAAAAGGAAAACTCACCACTCGGGAGGCGAATTGCGGTTGGGGAGCACATCTCCACACGCGAGAGCAATTAACTTATCGTTGAAGGCCCGTCCATCCTTGAGCGACATGGCCTCGATGATATCGTCGACGATGAACAAGTGAGTCACGACCTCGCAAACGAGTCGAAGGCGGTCCCCCAAGGCGTTGGGGAAATAGTAACAGACGAAACGGGGGAAGTCGGCGCCTAGGAACTTCTTGCGCTCCTTCTCGCCGGGGAACGGCCAAGTGTCGAGGAAGAACTGGTTCACCGCGTCGGCTACCGTGTCTGTGAGCGGGTGAGTGCGCACGGTGAAGGCTGTCGCCGGGATCTGCAGCCTGTTAAAGCGCTCGGCAAAGGGCATCGTCTTGAACGACTTGAACCCGTTGACGACCGCCGTTGCTGCAACGGGGGCTTGCTCGATCATCATAGTTGACATTGTGTAAGGGGGGGAGGACGGTGTTCCGATTTGTTGTTGGTATGAGCTGTTTGAAGAGACTGTAAAAGAGGATTCTGCCTAAAAGTGTACTAATGTTGCTTTATGATAAGGACAGGGCTAAAATAGCTGCTTGGGAAAAGTCTTGTATTTCGTTATTCTCTGTGCCTGTATTTCTTCTCGTATCGCTGATGGCTCTTAGTAGCTCGACTTCGGCGTCGGGAGCGTAGTAGGTAGCCTCAGATGCATGCTGACATGAACTCCGCGCCGCTTGACGGAGTGCTACCCCTTTTGGTCAAATTGTCTTCCTTCCAAAACCGAAACGGACTCGCCTCTTTTAGGTCGCGGACGGGAACGGAAGTCTCTGTTGCGTCATGTCACTGCAGCTGTGTGCCGGCACGGGCGCCGAGAACGGAAACAACCGAGTCGACTTTTAGGATTTGGTAGATGACATCCACAGAAGAGAACCGACGCCATAAGTCATCAGTATGTGCTCAAACGTGACGCATTATTGCCGATAAAAATAGCCAAAGCAAAGATTTTCCTGTCTCCCATCATCTTGTTCTATTATTGTTGTCCTGTGACTTTCTCAAGACAGCCCTTTCAAGTCACCATGCCGCTGAGCGGCATGATGTGGAACTCATCATTTCCAGACCCTCTGCTTCGCGGGGAAATTATTTTCTCAGAATGGGCCACTCTCAAGTACACGATCAGCTTCTTTCTCGTTCTTTCCTGTTTTCTTTGGGCGTTATCGACTCGAAAGTCCAAGCTTAGGCTGATTCCCGGTGTCTATGTCGTGGGCGGATCCAAGAGGAGCGAGATCAAAACGACGGCACGGAGATTTCGAAACGAGTCTAAGACGCTCATCCACGATGGGTACAGCCACACAGAGGGCAAGGAGCCGTTCTACGTTCCTTCAAACCTGGGCCCGCGCTTGATCATCCCCACACGCTATATGGAAGAGCTCAAGTCAGCGCCCATCGACAAGGTGGACTTTATAGGCACAGTTCATGAGAGTACGTAGCAGATCGTCATTTTCTTTTACAGGCTCTATACAAGGAAGATGCTAATAAAAGTTGGGGTGCACAGTGTTCGAGTACGAGTATACAGGCGTTGTTCATCGTTCCCGCATGGTTCCAAGCACTCTGGTCTCGCATCTTACACCCCGCCTGCCGAGTATTATGCCCGAGGTGCAAGATGAGATGAAGATCGCTATCAGTGAGGAATTTCCTCCGTGTGATGACTGGTAAGCCTCTTGATCCCCGATGTGCCCCGTGCAGGTCTCTATGCTCACACTCGCGACTTGATTCAGGACAGAAGTGGATATCATGGAGGGTATGACTCGGGTCATCACGCGGGCAACTAGTCGCATGGCTGGCGGGAAAACTCTGAGCCAAGACAGGGAGTGGATCACGGCCGCTATAAGTTACGCCCTCTGGGCATTCACGGCAGCGCAGAAGATCAAGAAAATCCCGACGCCGCTGCGGCGCCTAGTCGGACCGCTACTATCGGAGGTTCGCAAGGACATTCCTTGGTCCTTTTCGGTGGCGGCCCGCGTGGCAGTCCCGCTACTCGAGCAGCGAAAACGCACTGGCGAGGAGGCCAACGACTTTCTGCAGTTTCTCAAGGACACTGGCAAGGGTGCTGAGAAGGAGGACAAATTCATCTCGCATCTCCTGGTCATGGTGGCGTTTGCATCGATACACACGAGTGTAGCGACCATTGGCGGCCTCGTCTATGATCTCTGCCAGTACCCCGAATTAGTAGAGATGATTCGCGACGAGTACGAGGGTATTGTGGATCAGAGTGGCAATATTCCCAAGGGTGGATTTGCCAAGCTAGTCAAGATGGACAGCATTATGAAGGAGAGTCAAAGACTCAACCCCATCACGCTTTGTATGAGACTCGCCCAAGCTCTACGTTCCCATGAACCCCCGGAGCTGACAGCCATATCCCCCGCACAGTGACCTTTGAGCGCATTATCCGCGAAGAAAGAACATTAAAAGACGGCTTCACGATCCCCGCTGGCACTCAGATAGGAGGTATAAATAACCCCTGTGTCTCCTGCTCTCTTCTGAGAGCCTGTCTGACCTGACTATTCTGGCTTACTTACACTGGTATAGTTCCCAACTATGACATCGCTATGGACCCTCGAGTCTATCCCGACCCTGAAAAGTTTGACCCCCTACGGTTCGAGAAGCTGCGTCAAGATCCAGCCTGGGCGAACAAGTCACAGTTTGTCTCCAGCAACCCCCATAGCCTGTCATTTGGCTACGGTCGCCATGCATGTCCCGGGTGAGTCTACGCGCGCTTCCCGAATTCAAGGCACCGTATTTTGGATATTGACATACTTGACACACAGGCGCCAGTTCATGGATCACGAGTTCAAGTCCTTCCTCGTCAAGCTTCTTAGCACCTTCGATCTAAAGTTCAAGGACGGCCAGACCCGAGTGCCAAACGTCCCGCTCGAGTCGCAGTATGTGCTGCACCATGTGGTCGTTCTTCTAAAACGGCGCAAGCTGTGATGGCTGATCTAGTTTTCAACCCAGATCGGAATGGGTGCTAGATAATGGAATTGAATTTGAGATACACCTTTACTATCCTCTAAATAGACGTAACCTCTTCTGAATATAACAACCAGTGTCAGGTGACTGGTGCCCCAGGGAGATAGTAAACTTTACTTGTGTCGTTGTTCGTTCTTGGAAATATGATGCCCTCTTACGCCGTATCAACATGTAACGAACTGGTCCTGTATCATCTGAGAGGTAGGAGCCATACGTCTGGGGGTTCTTGCTTTGCAGCTAACAATAGGACAGTCAACGGGTGTTCATTAGGGAGGCTTAAAGGGCTCCCACCACTATACAGAGATAGGAGTCTGGATAGCAGTCAATCATTGAATGAATGATTGGTGTAAGATTGATAGCTGAAGAACGAAAAGGAGTGACTAGATACAAAGGAAACTAACTAAATTTAAATGAATCATCAATTGGCGGCCTCTTCCTCAGGATCATTGAGATAGCTGGCTACTTACTCATGAGGATCATTTGGATAGCTGGCTATTAGCCTGTGAGATCTCCACAAACCTTGTTCAGTCTTGACCCTGCCGTCGCATAAGGAATGCTGGTTTCGTAGGACTTACTCCTGCTGCTACAGACCGCTTTTCTTACCCCGCCCATAGTGAATGGCCATGAGGTAGATAAGATCCCATAAGTTGACTGATACCTCTCACGAGAGAGATACGGTTAAGCTTACTGTTATCAGCCCAGTCGAAGATATTGTGCCACGAGGGTGCATGCCGAAAGTTCAGCTGGAATTCTTGGCGTCTGAAGCAGACGAGTTTCGCGATCCTGTTGACGCAATACTTTCCAGTGCCGATCGGTGCACAACAGCTTGGTGCTCCTGACATAGAAATCCCAGACATTTCGGAGTGAGATACGACCAACAGGCTTCGGCAGTGCTCCCCCAGACCAGTGTTTCAGCCAGTGTTAAATCGCTTGCAGTGATATGGTTCGCCTGGACAAGGATGACGAGCAATAAGATCATCATTATCATATGGGTATTCACGCTGCTCTTTTATTCCCTAAAGTCTTGCATAAGCTGACTGCTTCACGCCCCATGCGTTAACTGTATGGCGTGATCCTATAGGTCACTTTCTCTTTGCCATGCAACCCCCAGCCAAACCAAGCCTTCGGTACTGTATGTGGCTGCACACCACAGATGTTTTTATTAGGCAGATCGTGTGATAAGGAGTGCCTATTCTCACGGAACCCGCTGTATCTTCGACAGCCCAGTACTTGCCTGCCGGGGCTAGCGTGACTGATGTCTGACTCGAGGCGGCCATAGACGGTCGAGATCGTATAGTACGTAGGGCGAGCTGAAATCATCTGGCTACGCCGGCTCACTGCTTCCTACTCCGACACCCGCATGTCAGAAATATCTAGGTCGGTCACCATGTTCCACAACGAAGTTTTAAATGGATAGGCACGTTTATCAAGATAGCATGGTCTCAGAGTTTGACACTCATGAGTCGATATTCGATCGACTACTCTCCTTTACGGCCTAGGACTTCGCCTACCCGCGACTGTAGTGCATTCTCATCCGTCACAAGACTTTCTAGAGTTTCAACGAGAAGATAAATTTGGTCCAAGTCAAATTAGGGCGGTCAATTAGGGTCAAGCCTTTGTCCGCTGTGTGGCTGCGCATCCCCAATGTTTCTCAGCTGGAAGCAGTCTGGCGAAGGGAATGGAGCGACCCATACAAGGCTTCCCATAGCCTTTGACCCTATCAAGGCAAAGATGCAAAGCCCCCAGGCTTGCGCCGGCTGCCGTGCCCGGAAAGTGAAGTGCATCTGGGACGGCGGAGGTTGTGAGCGCTGCAAGGCGTCGGTATGTCCCCAATCCTTATTGCCAGCTCATTTCTCAATGTCCTAATGCCTTCGTCAATGTGAACAAACTTCTAAAGCTCAATAGGGTCGCGAATGCATCTATGAGGCAACCAACAGCAAAGGGGGCAGCGGTGCACGACGAAGATCCAGACACGATGGATCGGGCCCTGGCCCCGGCACTAAACGGCCGAGGACGGCAGCGCTGATAATAACAACGTCAGATGAATCGGCTGATCCAGCTGAGCCATTGCCGACAGGCCGGACTGTGAAGCCGGGTGACACAACCGCCGAGATGGACATCGTCCAGCCCAGCGGGCCCTCGTCCGATGCTGACGACATAGACCTGCTGTGCATGTCGTCACCAAGCGCCGAGGCCATCTTCGTCGACAGTAATATGGACACCAGCATGATGGACATGATGATAGATTTGGAAGTGGATACCACCAACTCGTTCAACCAGACGAAAGATATGGCCTTGAAAATCTCTACAGAGCTCGTACCCGTGCATGGCGTCACATTGGACGACCTATTCATGGAGCAATGGATAGGAGAGCCATGGTCGTCTACAACGCGTACCAATGTGTCTATTCCTACGCCCGTGTCAGGATGTCCATCGAGATCGGGCCACGAGCAACAACTTTCAGATAGCAATCCGTGTCACTGTGTACGTCGACTCGTTATTCTGGTCGACGAGATTGAGTCTATAGTGCATAGGAACGGCCTCAAATCGCCAGACGGCGCCCTAGCCGCACACAAGGAAGCTATAGGATGCGGTATCAAGATGATGGACTGCCCAGCTTGCACCAGCCGTGTTGAGAACATGATCATTCTAACTCTCATGGTGGATAAGCTTGTCCACATATGCAGTCAATTGGCCGAAGCTTGCTGTGCTGAGCTCCAAGTCAACTGCGGCTGGCGGAGTAATACTGGCAGCGACAGACCACCCGGCACGACGACGCCTCGGCTGTCGCTCCAGAGCAATACCGAAGCGACCAGTGACAGTCTGGGCCATCAAGGGCCTGAGGTGGGAGCCATCTCACCCTCCAGAGTGTACAGTGTCAACTCGTCGGTCGAGTATTTTTTTGTCATGGCAGGTATCTTGCGCTTCCAGCTGCTAGAGCTATTCAACCTGACGCAACAATTACGAATCGTAGCCGCACCTCTTGCATCGGACGCTATAGGCCAAAGACTTAAGACGTGCAGCGAAGCAGTCAAGGATCTGCTGAATAGGGCTGGCTTGACTCCCCCCGAGATCCATGAGGGAACGGACACCTCGGCTATCTAAATCATCTCTTGGTGTGGGGTGCTTTCAGCACAAAAGCAGGTCTCAAAGTAGAAAAGATGTTGCATTTGTTGATGGAGGGGTCTCCAACGTAAGCCTGCCAGCTAAATACAGTAGGAATCTGACTGTGCCTCCCCCACTTCAGCCTCAAGCCAAGACTCGCCCTAAACCTGGGGTTTTGATGTCAGAATGCGCTGTTAGTGGCTTGTATGCAATGGCGTTGTCAGAGTCGGAGAGGAGACAGCCTGCATGATTATGTGAGATTTGGACGATCGTTTTAAGGCCTATCTATTATATCATCACCCCTGGCCATGTTAGATTGATGCGTACCTAGAATGGTAAGCTGGGAGATCCGGCCCGTCCCAAATCAACCCAATGCAGTAACCGCCCGTGCCGAGGCCAACTGCGCCAGACCAGTCATCTCCAAACATCTTGCCCGGGCCTTGATCTCCGCTTCCGCGTGGCAATTCTCTAGAGTGCGCCCCAAACAAAAGTGCATTCCCGGAGGATTAGGGCTTGCCGGTTTGCTGCCGCGGATTCACTATAGGCTATGCTATCGAGAGCTGAAGATCATCCTGGCGGTCTGAGGTCAGAGCCGGAGTCTCAGTGTGAGTAGCGGATGATGCTCCACAGACCACTACAAGAATCGACATGGGATTTAGATAGTCAATTAAGATACACGACATGATTCTATCTCTCTCTTTATATTGTTCAACTTGTGTGACTGGCATAATCCAGCCGAAACGCAGAACAACAGTATTATTCCCGTAACAACGCCAATATTGCTAACCACCATTCTAGACAGGGGCAACATCATGTCAATAAAACATCACTGGATAGATGTCTTTGGGCTGTTCATTCTGGGCGTAGTCGGCTATTTTGTATGGGGTATAGTCTATAACTTATACTTCCACCCACTGCACAAGTTTCCAGGCCCGTTGCTCGCGAGAGCCAGTAATGTCTGCTTCTCGTACTGGTTCCACGGAGGTCGGCAGCCGTACAAGATTCTCGACCTCCATCTCAAGTACGGCCCGGTGGTGCGCATAGCACCCAATGACCTCTCGTTTAACTCGGCACAGTCGTGGCAGGATATCTATGGGTTCCGTCAGGGGCACAAGACATTCATAAAGGGCATCTTCTACGAAGGCGGCGTCTTCTCCTCGCGCGGAGTTTCGAGCATCGACACCGAGCGCGATCCGCAACGGCATGCCAACATGCGCAGACTCCTTGCCAACGCCTTCTCGATGACGTCGTTGACCGAGCAGGAAGAGCTTATCCGGGGCACGATAGATCGCTTCATCGACGTCTTCAAGATCAAGACGATCGAACAAGGCGCAGCCTTCGACGTGGCCAAGGGATACGAGAGGATGACGTTCGACATCATCGGTGATCTAGCCTTTGGCGAGCCATTCGGGGCCTTGGAGATGGAGACACCCCATCCCTGGGTCGAATCGCTGCTCAGCTCGCTCAACAAGGGTGCCCTCAATGAAACGTCGAAACGCTTCCCCACCTTGGCCAGGATCGGGATGTTCGTCTTCCACAGGCAGGTCGCCAAGCTGTTCGAGGCCGCGGCCCAGAACGCCGAGTACGCCATCAAGGCGGTCGAGAGGCGTGTTCAGAGGGAGACCAACCGCAAGGATTTCTACACGCGCATCCTCGAGCAGCGCAACAACGAGCGTCACAAGGTCTCGGACCTCGAGCTGGCGGCGCACGCCTGGGACTTCGTGGCAGCCGGCAGCGAGACGACGGCAACAGCCATGTCGACAGTCACCTTTTACCTCCTCCGCCACACCGATCTGATGGCAAAGCTCAAGGATGAGGTGCGCGGGGCCTTTACTAGCGCCTCGGCCATCAAGAACGCGACGGCGGCGCCGCTGCGCTACCTCGACGCCGTATGCCGCGAGGCGATGCGCATGTACCCGCCCCTGCCGTTTGCCCTTCCGCGGCTGGTGCCCGAGGGCGGGGACACGATCGACGGCCAGTGGGTGCCCGGAGGAGTGAGTCGCCAATAACCGTTTCCCATCCGCGCGCACCTTTTCCCGTGAGCGGACATTGCTGACAAAAACATGTGATTTGCCAGACGGCAGTTTCCATCATGCCCACGGCGGCGAGTCTCGATCCGGCCAATTTCTCGGATCCGTACGTCTTTAAGCCCGAGAGATGGCTGAGTAATTCCACGGACAAGAAGAACCAAGATAGCTTAGAAGCTAGCCAGCCTTTCTCCATCGGCTCCAGGGGCTGCATCGGAGTCAAGTAAGCCGTTCCTCCCTTCGTCTCACCCCCACCCCCCCCCTTTTCAAATACTTCGGTGCGCAAAAATAGAGATGTTGACCCGAGACTTATGGATGGCAGTTTGGCTTGGATGGAACTTCGAACGACGCTGGCTCTGGTCATCTGGACATTTGATCTGGAGCTCGATAGCGCGTGTAAGGACTTGGATTGGCATAGAGATTCCGAGATGCACTCTCTGTGGCAGAAGCCGCAGCTGCTCGTGCGGGCAAAGTTGGCTAACCACGATGTTTGAAGTTGGGGTCAATAGTTTTGTGACCTATAGGCCTGGATACGAGCCATGTGGAGGATAGTACTAAAGGCGGTAAATAGAAACTGTCAAAGTTGTTACTATACGAAATACAGGATTACCGTATTCAATGCATATCTCACTACAAACAGCTACACAAATTTTACGTAGAAAAAAGTGTATCTATGTATAAGTGAGTTGAAGAATATACAACTTATTTCCCCAGCCCTAGGGGGAGAAAAACACATAGAGAAAGCTCAAACACTTCTGTGAGAGATGTATATTCTTTCATTATTTATATAACTTAAGTCATTATACATATAATGTAAGGGTATAAGTGGTGTTCAAGGGTACGTTCTATAAATAGAACGTCTAAACTGTGTTCAGGGGTCCTAGCCCACGTATGCTCCACAACTGCTCTATTAAGGCGCTATTAAGGAAGAGGAAACAAATAAAGAAAACAAGGATAGAGATAGAGAGAAGAAAAACGACGAGAGAAGAAAAACGACAAAATAATATACATGATCTATCATCCATCCCCTGCGGGCGTCCTCTATCTATCTCTAGGCGCTAGATATTATGAAAACAACTCACCGATACCCCGTAGTCTTCAATAGTACAGGCGATACACTGAGTCTAAACCCGCACGTTCATAACCACCCCCCTTCCCTCTCTGTTCAGTACTTAACAGGGTACTCAGTGGGCAAAGCCAAGTGATAAGCAAACACATTATGCGGGTCCCAAGTCTTTTTGAGCGCCGCGAGCCGCGGCAGCTTGTCTGCCCGGTAGATGCTCTCGATCGGCTCCTCGCCGTGGGCGTAGTTGACGTAGACGGCGAGCCCGCCCTCGATCTCGTCCTCATACCCGGACGTTGCCGCGAAGGCGGTGCGCAGCTCGGGCCCAAGGCGGGCCGCCGCGGCAGACGCGCCGTCGGTGCTGTCGTCGTCCCAGCCGAACTGCAGGACCAAGTACCCCTGGGCGTCGCGCCAGGGGTAGGCCGTCTCATCGTCGGGCACTGCGGTCGTCGCCTCCGTCGGGTACGTCTCGGCTGCGAAGGCCGAGTTGGCGCGCGAGCTCGGGTACTTCTCGAGGAAGGCGGCCATCTTGGCAAACTGTGCCTCCCACGTCGGCGGGTCGATACGGCGCAGGTTCGCCGTGTAGATGTCGCGCTTGAGGTCTGGCGTGCAGTTGGCCTCGTCGGACCCGAACTCCTGCGCGTAGAACAACTCGGGCCACTTTAGGTACTGGATGGACGCGACGGACGGCTCGAGCGCGAGAATGGGCTCGATGACGGCGCGCGCCTCGGCCTCGGTCGCGGCTCCGAAGTACTCCCAGTTACTCACGATCTGCGTGGCGCCGGTCGTCTCGTTCCACTCGACGACGCTGACGATGGCGAGCTGCGCCGGGTACGGCATCAGCGACTCGATGAGCTTCCAGTAACTAGCGTTCTTCTCGGCGGGGATGATGAAGTCGGCATTGAGGCCGTACCCAGCGCCCCCGGGGGTGGGGCTCTTGTCGATCTTGTGCAACTTGTACGTCGCCTCGATGATGACGCCTAGGTTCGCCCCGGCGCCTCGGATGCCCCAGAATAATTCCGAGTTCTCCGTTTTGCTAGCCGTCAAGACAGTCCCGTTGGCTGCGACGAATCGCACAGACTGGAGAGCGTCGATGAAGAGGCCGTAGATGCCCTCCCAGCGGCCAATGCCGCCTCCTAGGGTCACGCCGATGAAGCTGGGGCAGGTGCAAGTACCACCCTCTATTGAGCGCATGTTAGCATAGCTACCGGTGCACAGTGCCAATGCTTGTGCCATGGCACCAGAGGGGAGTAGGAGAAACAGGTAGCAACATACGGATCTCATAGCCGGCGTTGTAAACGGGATCCAAAAGGTCGGATGTGTGGACAGCTGGCCCAATTGTTAAGGTGTCTGCAGTAGTATCAATCTCGAGCTTGTCGAAACGACTAAGGTCGATGGCGAGGCCATTCTGTAGTCCTCCCAAACTTGGGTTAAAGCCATGCCGGCCGCTCGTCACAAGGAAAGGGATCTTCTTGGCTGTCACGACCCGTAGCTATTCACTCTGGTTAACAGGGACTGTTCGAGCAGTGGATAGGTGGAAGGCCTGTTAGGCGGGTATATTTGACGTACCAATTTGACCAGATCTTTCTCGCTCCCTGGAGTAACGGCAGCAAGATAGGTAGGTTCAGAGAAGGTGGTCCATCTCTCAGTCGCATTGGAAAATGCTTCCTGGCCCGGAAAAGACAAGACAGTACGATGGCCGGCCCAGTCGATCGAACTCAAAATCGAAGTCACGTTGTTTTCAGGGTGTGGCTTTGGTCTCAAGATCGACCCGAGGGCCGACTGTGGCATCAAAAGCCACGAGCAGAGTGTGATAGACGCTTTCTTGAACATCATTTTTGCTCCAAGAGTCTCAGGAAACAGGAAGACAAGGTGGAATCTCCGCGGACACTATAATAGCATCACGAGCTTTCACGACTGACCGGACCGCTGAGACCATTTTATATACTCGAAGAGCGATTCCTTCTACTCAGGATGCCTTCATCCGTGCCGCCGCACCTAGGTCATCGCTATCTGCTACCAGCACGATGGCCTGAAATAGAATACCTCTCATGATTCAGCTAGGCTTTAGCTCCGAAGCTAATGGATTGGGGCTTTTGCGAAGCTGACTTGAGTCTGAGAAGTTGGAAGGCATGTCCCGTGGAGGCTCAAGATTAACACCTCATCCCACTGGCTCAGACAGTCACTATCATGGTTTGAATGCTCAGGTTTCCAAGTCCTTCAAGAGCCGTCCTCGCGACCGGCCCGAGGCGTTGTCGTCATTTCGGCAATACTTGTTGGCGATTGGGCAGCCTCAAAACTAGTCATCGAATCCTCTGATACCAGGTAAAGCTCCAAAAATAAACACTGAAGTGGAATAAGGGTATCATGGATACCTAGCCCATTCCTCATATGAAGAGATACGCTGAATTCCTACGCATCTAAGTATGACAGAGTAACGAATGTATGGGGGACTCACTGATCAAAGACAAACGCAATTAAACACAACGAATATAACAAATATATCTAATTGACTCGTGTAGCAGCGGTTGAAGCTATTCTAGACCACCGTGATAAGTGGAAGGCATAAGTGAGTCCTTTCCAGCCACTTAGAGACTAGAACACCTATGCCTCGCCACAGTTGCCTCACTTCACTCCAACATCATCTCGTATAATGTCCCACGTGGCCCGTTAAGTCTCGGTGAGGTATCCGCCATGCCAGAACCGACAATGGTGTGAGACTCTGGGTGTACAAGGCTTATTAGACCGTGATATGGGACACAAGATGATTGGGTCATGTTCGTCTGAGCGAGTGAAAGAATATCGGATCGTGGGATGGGATGAGAGTCATGCAAGAATCCTTGGACATGGATTGCTTACACTGGGGGAGAGGGACAGGGGTCTCCAGGGTAGGTGTACAGTGAGGGAAAGAGGTTGTTCAAAACGACCCGATCGCGTGAGATGAAGAGAGAAGAAGAGAGGAGATCGATGGAATTTGAAGGTGGGAAAGGCCCAGTACTTAGTAAATATTTAAGTAGGACGGGAGAGCCTAGACCGCGCAGCGGCTCACCCCTGTAACAAAGGTGGCACAGTATTAGATGACGTGAGACATTGCACCTGCATGTGGCGTCGTCACTTATAGTCTTATCATAGTTGCGGCTGAAGAGGAGCATCACACTCCAAAACTTCTTTGCGGCCCCTAGATCGATGGCCTCCCGCCCAATCAGCACGGAGGGGGGGGGGGGGTTGTCAACGGGCTCGTCGACCCGATCTTGATTTATCAGCCCTACTCTTGTCTTGGAGCAGGGAACGTCGCGTAGTACCACATATATACCCTTAATTCGAACATGGAGTTAACGGCGTCGTTTTTTCCGTAAACGGGAATTAGGTAATTGATTCAACATTGATAAATCAGCCTGCTATTGCCTTAGAGAAAGAAAGTTGCAGCTGTCCTAGCCGCATCACAGACTTTCCAAGGTATATCATCAATCTACTGGGCCCAACAATACTCAAGTACTATCACTACCACTACCTCGATCACAGAGGGACAGAAAACACAAGAGATGACGCACAATTTTGATATCACGCCTGAGCAGCAGGCCGGCCAGCTTCACTTCCTCAAAAGTCAAGTCATGGAGACCAAGGCGCCCATGCTGAAGCGGAAAGACGCCGACCTCAGCGGCCAGACGGCCATCGTCACGGGCGGCAACATCGGCGTGGGCCTCGAGACGGGCAGGCAGCTTCTCGCCCTCGGCGTGAGCAAGCTTATCCTCGCCGTCCGCAACGAGGAAGGCGGCCGGGCAGCGGCGGAGATGCTGCTAGCCCCGCGCAAGGACGGCCCGCAGAAGGTCGAGGTGTGGAGACTCGACCTCTCTGAGTACGCGTCGGTGACGGCCTTCGCCGAGCGCGTCGGGCAGCTCGACAAGAGGCCTGACATCGTCGTGCTCAACGCGGGCATTCTCTCCGCCAAGGCCGGGCTCAACCCGTCGACGGGTCATGACGTCGACATCCAGACCAACTACTTGTCCACCGTGCTGCTGCTCGTGCTCCTCCTGCCCATTGTCAAGTCAAAGCCCTCGGGCGCCACGGCCGTCAAGAACCCAGTGCCACATATCTCCGTCGTCTCGACCGTCATGGCGCACTGGACCAAGTTCGAGGAACGCAACACCGACCCGCTACTCCCGGCCTTCGACAGCGAGGACCCGACGCGCTTCGACATGGAGGAGCGCTACAGCGCCAGCAAGCTGCTCGCCCTCATGTTCCTCGCCGAGCTGGCCCGCCGCATCCCGAGCGACGTCGCTGTGCTCAATGCCCCGACGCCCGGAATGACCCGCGGCTCGGGCTTCATGCGCCAGACTGCCGGCACCATTCTTGGCTTCGTCATCAATATCTACTACCGCATATTTGGCCACCCGTGCGACGTCGGCGCTAGTCAGGTCATGGCAGCGGCCGTCAAGGCTGGGCCCGAGTCTCACGGGCAGTTCATGGAGAACGGGAAGCAGCGGCCGTGAGTACAATTATTTTCCTTTCCCTGTTTCTCTCTATGTTGAAGTCTTTTCTTCCGTCCTTTAAGATTCAAGGAAGCAGAGAACCTCTGCTAACACATCCGCTGATATATCACAGTCTACCTCTCATTATGTACACTTCACAGGGAGAGAAAGTGACTAAACAGCTATGGGAAGAGACTATGCAAGAGCTGTCATTCGCTGGTGTTGAACAGATCATCAATGATCTTGGTACTTCTCGATGATCCCTATCTAATATAGCTAGAGGCGCGATGTCGGTGTGGGCTGTAATTAGCTACTTATGCAGGGAGAAAGGGAATCTAGATCTTGATTCCTTGAAGGGGTCATGGCAAAGTAATATTTCTTATATTCACATTTCGCCCGTTTATCAACTTCATAGTATACTTATCCTTCTAAATCTCCAAGTGAAGGGAGAAGTAGGTAAGGGGGTGTCGGAACTGTCACAGAAAAGACGACGCCATTAATGCCATGTTTGAATTAACGGTAATTATATTATAAAACTAAAGCTTAGATAAGAAAAGGAATTTAAGCAACAGGTGTTCGAAGTCAATATATACATATACAAATATACAGGTATAATTACAGGACCCAACAGGAACCTCACGCCATTTCGCATCGTATAAATCACAATTGACGCAGACATCTAGATAACGAGCGTGAAACTGACAGACTAGCTCAAAGTATGACGCCAGAGGGGAAGTTGGATTGCTATCTTGCTGGCTCGGGATATGGTCCAATAGGATGTTGTCTTCCAAAGCAGTATTACTGCAGATACATCCCTTGTAATCCCTTGTATACTCCGTAGATAAAAATAGCAAATTTACTGGCGTGGAATGCCGGTCATTCTCTTTCCAGGTGAATCCTCCGAAGTCCTGACTAGACTTGACCGCTGCCCAATACAGAAAACCGCCGAGTGGGATTTCACTTTGGGGGGGGGGGGGGGGGGGGGGATGATGGAAGAAAGTCATGTAAATGCTTACACTCTGCTCTCCTACTTAATCTACTAGTCAAGGCAAAGACGAGGCCTAGTCGAGATTTTGTCAGCTCCATTATCCACTATCCAATATGGCTTTACTCGATTTTTATACGCCGTACGCGGTGCTAGGTCTCGTAATCCTTGCGGCCACGTCCTATGTGGCCTACCAAACCATCTTCTCGCCGCTCGCCCGTGTACCCGGCCCATTTTTGGCGAAATTGAGCCAGCTGTACCTCGTCTACCTCGAGCTTTCAGGCCAGGCTCATCGCATGTTGATGAAATTGCACGAGAAGCATGGCCACGTTGTGCGTACTGGTCCGACCACTCTGTGCGTGCCCGTCCCCCCTTTTGTAGTTTTCACTGAATGTTTGACACTGGCTTAGAGACATTGTTCACCTTTTCCTCGACCATTTTACTGATCACCCTATAGGAGTATTGCCGAACCAACCGCGTTTTACGAGATTTACCGTCCGTTTCCCCGTTCCTTCCTCCTCGATTCTGCCCGAGCTCCTCTGGTTAATGTCTTGCAACCCCTGATAGCCCATGGCTGTCCGTGTCTTAAAGTTTAAATTCTCCTTCTAACAAACATGTTCCAATTTAGGCGCCGGTAATAAGTTCGTCAAAACGGACGCGAGGATCAGCACTCGCGATAAAGGGGTTACGTGGGATATGGTCAACGAAACAGACGAGAAGATCCATGGAGAAAGCAGGCGTCTTGTCGCACGCGCATACGCTATGGACACGATGGTTAATCTTGAACCTATGATAGATGAATTGATTATCGACCTTCTTCGCAAGTTACGCGAGCTACAGGGCCAACGGATCGATCTAGGCCATTGGGTACAGCTATATGCTTTCGGTACGTTTCCGGTCTTTTTTTCATTTTTTTCATCCCGTCTCTGGACAGAAGGAGAAGGACTAGGTGTGAATGGTAAAATGAGATGTCGCTCTGTTACACAGCGCACTCAGCAATGGACGGGGATGCCCCCTATGTATACATAGGTGCTTTGTCACTCACCAAGAAATCGAGAAGGCAAATTATCAGTGGGGGATCAACTGCTGATGAAGCTGAATCTACCAGACGGCTCATTCATTTACTAAACATTCTTTACTAACATATGTCTAGACGTCGTTGGCTCTATCACTTTCTCCCGCCCTTTCGGCTTCGTCGAAGAGGGCGATGATAACGGCTTATTCGATCGCCTGTACGCTGCACTTTCCTCTTTGCTCTTTCCTTCCCCCACCCTCTTTTAAGGTCGAATAGCACTAAAAAAAAAAAAAAAGGCAGCAGATCTTCCATTCCATAGTGTGGGTGGCCTACGCCCAATGGGTCTACCACATCAACCGCCTAATCTTGACGCCTCTGATCGGCTCTTGCCTCGCACTCACGGATCAGGACTCTTACTTTATCGACGTAGCCTCAAAACGGATCCGTGAACGCGAGTCTCACGGCGGCAACGCCAAGGACCTGCTGGGCCAGATGCTCGCGACGCAGCAAGTCAAGCCGCAGTTCCTCGACTCCCACATCCTCCATATGATCTCCACCAACGTCCTCGCGGGAAGCGACACGACTAGCACCGCTCTGCGGGCCACCCTCTGGCTGCTCTGTACGCACCCGGAAGTTCTTGCGCGCCTGCGGGCTGAGCTTCTTGAGAAGATGGCGGAAGACGGTCCTGAGGAAAACAAAGGGGGCAACGAAAATCGGACGGGAGTGTGGAAGTTTACTAAGTCAGAACAGTGCCCATATCTGCAAGCTGTGCTCTACGAGAGTCTCCGACTATTCCCTCCTGCTGCTGTTACGCTCGACAGGGTGGTTCCCGCAGGTGGGATGATGGCCGGACCACACAATGTGCCGGCTGGGGTAGGTTCTTTTCCTTGTTTTCTAGCTCGACTTGTCCCTTATCCCAAGTCCTCTTCCCTGAGCTAATTTGGGAGTACGATAGACCGTCGTCGGCACAAGCCCTTGGGTAATTCAGCGGCTGCCCGAGCTCTGGGGCTCCGACGCCGATAAGTTCCGCCCAGAGCGCTGGTTAGACAAGGAGACCGAGTCACAGCGCCGTAAGTTCATCAATTTACCCTATAATTTTCTTTATTTCTCTCTCATCTCCATCCTACATCCCGAGAACGGCTGTTAGCATACTGATGATACCTCATGTCATCACGATACAGAGCGCTATTTTTTCGCCTTTGGTCGCGGATCGCGGTTTTGTCTTGGGCGCAGTAAGTTCTTCCGAAAGTTAAATCCAGAAAATATTCAAGCTGACAGGTTTTGTAGATATCAGCTGGATTGAGATGGAAAAGGTATGCTATCTACTGATGCTACTTACGCGAGCAACAACTCTGGAAGAGCGACGGTGAACTGACTACGGTCATGTAGCTTGTTCCTACTCTAATCATGAACTTTGACATCGAAATCGAGATGGATGGAAATATAGGCGAGAAGAACGCGTAAGATCAGGCTCCCAAATGCCCCTTGTCATGTCTGGCGTCTAGTTGGGTGTTTCAGCTAGCTAACATTAATGATAGGGGGCTCCTTTACCTTGACGGGCCGTATGCTCGACTTACCGCTCGGGAAAACATTTAGAGCATGTAGATAGGACTTTCAAGTGCCGAAGACCATCGAGTGAAGAGATAGACACCGTCATGGAAGTTTGCGGCCATGTTTTCATGGCAAAGGGGTTTGGGGTCGTGCATTTGTTTTCTCCAAGAATACTGTCCTCGGGTGAAAGTAGAGCTACATGGCAAACAGGTTACAGTCGTCTCAGAAACTATGAATATAGGTCTCTAGTATAAATCTTCGAACGTCGGTTAGTTACTAGTTTGTCATCATATTCATGCTTTGTTCAGCCAATCAATGACCCCACGGACAGCTTCGCTTGACCTATTAAAATTTACTCATGTATGATGAGCGATCAGCTACACGAGTATCATATACGGCAACTTTGAATAATAGCTGAACAGAGAGAATAAAAAGGTAAGAAAATTTCTCCCGCTCTTTGCCATCACAATTTAGTCGCTCCGCGTAGACATACATAATGGGACTGGTTGCCTAATGGGGCAATCCCCGGCTTCTGTATTCGGCCCAGAGAACGGAACGGCTGGAGCAGTTGGTGGTAATAACCAATAACTAAGTAATTATACACTGATCGTCTAATATGTTGGGGAAAATATTCTAAGTTTATTTCATATGATCTGTTAATGTCTGTCCCTCTTACACCTTAACATTTTTCCTGTCATCGTGATCAAGCACCACACATCACAAAATTTTATACATCATGAGCAATTCGCGAGTCATATACGAACCATGGGTTGACAAGCTCAAGACTCATTGGCTCGTTACTCTGGGAACCCTGGTGAGTTCAGGGGACGCACGAATACAGTGTTAGAGTTGTAGTGTCTCATTTACTGACAGATATTTACTTAGTATCTAAGCTACCAAATTGGACTTATCATTTACAACCTATTCTTTCATCCCTTGGCCAAAGTTCCGGGGCCGCTGCTGGGACGGAGTACCTTGGTAAGGCGATATATAATGTACCTTGATGGTGTCTGGGTTCTCTTGACCTTTTCGTTCGGCACAGCGACTCATTACTTCGTGCTTGCTAGCTATGGCGGTTCTGGGATACGACGAGCGGGAAACATCACAAGCACATGCTAGATATGCATGCGAAATACGGCACGTCACCTATCTACTTTCTCGCTTTTCATAGGTCGTCAAGACGTGATATCGGAGTCGAACACCGCGGGAGATTACTGACGTTACTAATATACCAATCTCTGCGAAGGCCACGTGGTGCGAGTTTCCCCCAACGAGCTGAGTTTCTCGACTGTGCAGTCTTACCGTGATATCTACGGCGTCCCGCCTCCTGGGGGCCAGCATTGCATCAAGACCGAGATGTATGACATAATCGGCAGCGGCTTCAAGACGGCGGACATAGCCTCAGAGCGCGACCCGCAAGTGCACGCGCAGAAGAAAAAACACCTTACACCCGCTTTCTCGGCCCGCGCCCTGGTGGCCCAGGAAGCTATCATCCATCGGTGTCTAGACGCCTTTGTGGCCAAGATCGGGCCCGTCAGCCAGCGGTCGCCAGAGCTAGGGATTAACATGGTGTCATGGTTCGAGATGAGCGCGTTTGACCTGTTCGGGGAGATGTCGTTCGGTGAGAGCTTTGACTGCATCGCTGAGGAGAAGCACCACTTCTGGATCGATATGGTGCTGCACCACGTCCGTGAGATCGTCATCATGGACAACGTGCGCCGCTTCGGCATTCTGAAATTGTTCTCTCAGAAGCTGCTGCCCAAGCTCGCCATGTCCGTCTTGGCTAAGCATACACAGTACACGCGGGACAAGATGCAGCGTCGCCTCAACCGCGAGTCCCCCCGCCAGGACTTCTTTACCAACTTGGTAGCGAAGGTCAAAGCTGGCGAGGTCGATCTAGAAGAGATGACTGCGAACGCCTCGACGCTCATGTAAGAGGAACTATCCAGCCCATTCCGCTCGGCGCTGATACGCTCGGTGCCTCCCTGATATGAAAGGCTGGGCTAGGCTATCATCTTTATCATTCATGACTACAAACTGACAGAAGGTCCTAGTATCGCCGGAGGCGAAACAACAGCCACAACAAGCGCAGCTACGCTGTACTTCCTCTTAAAGAACCCCAAAGCACTAGCCAAAGTAACGACCGAGGTGCGCGGACGGTGGGCATCGTACACCGACATAGACTCGAACTCGGCACAGCAGCTGCCGTATTTGCAGGCCTGTATCAACGAGGCCCTACGCCTGTATCCGTCGGGCGCGCAGGGGTTTCCCCGGTTGTCTCCGGGACGCGTGATCGACGGACTCTGGGTGCCCAGGGGTACTGAGGTCTACACCTGTACGTGGGTCGCTTCGCGTAACCCGGACTACTGGAACCGCCCGGACGATTTTATCCCTGAGCGCTGGACCGACCCGACGTCAACCGACGTTAAGGCCGCGAGCCAGCCCTTCTCTCTGGGATATCGAGCTTGCCCTGGGCAGAGGTATGTGCTGTCGTATTCAGGTGATCGATTTTTCTCTTGCTGACCATATGTCTAAATTACTGCTTTCCAGCTTCGCTATGCTACAATTAAGTCTTGTGTTTGCCAAGATACTGTATACGTATGATCTGGAGATGCTGGACCCCATCATGGACTGGGAGGCTCGCTCGCGGCATTGGATCATGTGGTGGAAACCCCCGATCCGTGTCCTGGCACACAACCGGCCTGGTGGAGATTTGCCGGTGAAATCGGAATAGGTACCCGTAGTGGGAAAAGCAGTGGGTTGAGAAGTCTTATAGGGGCTTGGCAAGGGGGAGAAGGCTTCCCTACCAAACAAGACTTCTGTACCAAGGTTGAAAGTACTACCCCAAACTAAAATGTATTACCCTTAGAATTCTATATCTAAATAATCGCTCGCTTTGTGTGCTTGTAAATGTGACTGTAATTGTGAATACTTCCCGTAGCATAATAGTAAGGTGGCTGTTTTGTAATTGCTGTATTGTAGTTGCTTTTATTTCTGCTGTTCTTTTTTTTTTTTTAAATACCTACTTGTATATAGCAGTTCGAGTCTAGCAATGGGTAGAAGTTTTTATTTTTTCTTACTTACCTAAGTAAAGAAGTCTTGTTTCCAATATAACCCTATTTTATTTTAGAAGGGTTCCCCACTAAGACTTCCTACCCCCCGGTAATTACCGCTGCGGTAGTCAGAACACAGCTCGTAGGGACGTGTTCCCTAGCATTTCGATAAAGAACTGGGTGTATTAATGATATGCTAGAAATAGTAAACTTAAGGTGACAGATGATATTCGTCGCAATCAGAACACTGCCGTGATGCTGGTCAAGCGATAACAGTATAACCAGAAGCAAACCTTCAATTCTACAGTAGGTAGTGTCTGGTCAAAACTTGAAGATGCTCAATCACAAGTAACTTTGTATTATTCACGCTAAATTCCAAAATGTTAGTAATAGTGCGAGGTGGCCTCTATCCAGCGTAAAGCCTTTATCACGATCTTGCATGTGGGATGCGTGGCTATTGTAGTTGATGGTCTGCGCCAACTACTTTCGGTCAAGCGTACAACCGCTTTTCACACGTTTCTTGTGCCGGTCCCAATGAAGGGCGAAGTATCTCAGGTCTTACGAGTTACCATTTCAGCTCGCCCCCGCAGAAGCTATGGGGAGGCGGCGGCGGGCGTCAGCCCAGTATGGTTGTGCCCGAGCCTTGGTGGCTAGATGTGGCAGGTGACCGACCGTCGACCGCGCATAATATTGTGCGGGACTCGGAATCCCGTTCTGCCGCGGCAGCGCTGTGAGATGGACCCGGCCACCAAGAGAGGAAACCAGGGCATATGCGCCGAGATGCAATTTGGATGCTGGATCTTTAACTGCCGATTCGACGGCGCACAGAGCAGCCCGCTGCTTGGTCATATATGCCGTCGTCAATGCTCTGGGCAGCGATGCTTGAGAGTGCCAGGTAGGCTATACTAGGCAGGCTTGGACGGGCGGACCTCCTTTTCACCATCATTCGCATAGTCTATCGAGCTTGGGAAAATGACGTCGCTGCAGATTAACGAGGGGTCTATCCCTAGTCTTGATGGGAAGATTGCCATCGTGACAGGTAATCTCGATGACCCCCAATCATGAATTACCTGAGAATGATGTCTTCGTATCTATATGCTAATCAAAATTGGCCTCTACAGGCGGATCATCTGGCATTGGCCTAGCAGCCGTCAAGTTGCTGCTAGCCAAGGGGGCCGTGGTGCACGACATGGACCGGAACGAACCGATCGAGCGCGACTGGCAGTCGTGGCCAAACCTGCACTACCACAAGTGCGACGTGGCCTCGTTCGAGTCTCAGCGAGCCGTCTTCGAAACCATCGGCCCCGTGCATATGGTCTTCGCCAACGCCGGCGTCGCCGAGACGTCCGACTTCTTCGCCGACGCCGTCGAGGCCGACGGCAGGACGCTGGCGCCGCCGGACCTGCTGCTCTTCGACGTCAACATCCGGGGCGTGTGGTACACGGTCAAGCTGGCGTGGAGCTCGATGCGCAGGCACAAGATTCGCGGCAGCATCGTCATCACGGCCAGCACGACGGGCATCGCGCCCGAGGCGGCGCTGCCGACGTACTCGGCCCTCAAGCACGCGCTCAACGGCCTCGTGCGCTCGCTCCGCAACAACGTCGTGCTCGACGGCGTCACCATCAACGCCGTCGCGCCCGCCGGGACTCACACGCCGCTCGTGGCTGGACAGCTTGACCTGCTCGATGCCACCGGGCTGTCCATCACGTCGCCGCCCGAGCTGCCTGCACTTGCTCTCGTCTACTCGGCGACCGCGAAGCAGGATCGACGCGTCGAGACCTACGGAAAAGAGGACAAGGCAGACTTGTATAAGAGAGAGCGGTGGAATGGACGCATCATCTACGTTCTAGGCGATAAGTTCACCGAGATCGAGGGGCCGACGGCCGATTTGCGCCCGTACTGGTTCGGGCAGGAGAATCACAGGTTAGTCAACCTACAACAAGCGATGACAGACATGCGCCAGGGCATCGATGCCCCGAGATCGTAGGTATGTCTAGAGACCGTATATTAGGTACAATGTAGCCTCTAATAAAAAGTTGTTTACGGTCGAGTGAATTGTATCAAACGACTTCGATGAAAAGGCTAGACAGACTTACGGGCCTAATTTGCTTCCCCCTTTTGTGTATTATTTCGATTACTGGAGTGAAGTGAAGACAGTTAGTGGCTGTACCTCTCTGTATAATGATTCCACTTCTTACCCAAGTGCGTCTTGTAATAGGCACCCGAAACAAAGTTATGAGGGGGGAAAAAAAAGATCCAAATACTATACTAACTGCCCTCAAAGACTTTCAATGAAATAAAAGGACCCAAATGACTCTATTTTAAAGATTTATGCCGAGTAATCTCCCCAGTATCACCTTGTCGAGACAGAATGGCACGGCAGGCGTAGGTACGTCGCCCAATAGTCCTTAAAAAAAAGTCGACTATTTATAAATTCATGCTAAGTAGTTATACTTTTCCTCTTATTTATTATCCGTACACAAGCTACTATTAGTAGTAGTACAGATAACACACTAAAAATACTAATAGCGCTAATTTTTAGCTAATCTTTATAAAATATTAAAAGTCTAATTAGTAATAATTTTTAGCTCCGGCTAAAAAACTTTACTAATATAGGACCTAATAATACTATTATGCCTTGCTATAACATTTAAAAATATATATATAAAAGTAATAATTATTAATATGCTAATATAAGCCAACTTATAACTAACTAAGCAAATAAAAATATAATTTATAAATTTGCTTTTAAAGCTAAAAATAGCCAGAAAAAACAAAAAAATAGAACTTTTGTTTTAGGACATGCTAACTAAGCAATATACAAAAATTAACCGCAAAAACAAAATCTATAAAAAAATAACTACTATATTAGCAATAGTACTAAACAAATTTGTTTGATTATTTAAAAGTAATATATAAGCAAGCTATTAATAAATAACCTAAGACTATATTAAAATACTAAGCTAATATTTTAATATATTAGTATATATATAATTTAGGAAGCAAAATATAGCGCTTTTATGCTTAGCAAATATTTAAGCTTTAATTAAAACGTTTAAATAATTAATATTAATAAATATTCTATTAATTAATAGGTTATATATAAAAATAGTTAAATAAAAAATAAAGCTATTATTTAAGTTAGTTTTTAAATTTATAATATTAATAATATTAAGCAAACTTTTTATATATAGCGCTAGTATAATAATATAGCTTTAAAAACTTTATAAAAATATTTATGTTTTAATAAAACTAAATAAAAAAATAATAGCTTTTTAATAAGTAATAGTTTATATAATTAAAATTATATTATTATAAAACTTTTAACTACTAATTAAAACTATTTAAAAAGTTTAGCTTATTAAAATAGGCTAAACTATTAAAATAATAGATTTAATAATATAAAATTAACTTTTAAAAAAAAAAAATATTAAAATTATTAAGCAAACTTTTTAAGCTTATATAGTTAAGCTATTTAAAAAATAAATAATATATATAGTTTTTTAAATTTTAGTTTTTATAACTAACTATTTAAATAAAAGTTTAATAAATATTATTTAAAAAATAGTAGTAATAAAAATAAAAATATAAATAAGCTTTATTTTAGTTAATATATATATGTTTTATAAAAATATTAATTTTTAAACTAGTAATATTATATAAATAGTTGCTTTTAAAAAACTAGTATAAAAATTTTATTTGTTTTTAGCTAGCGAACTTTTTTATAAAAAAAAAAAACAAGTTTAAATTATTTGTTATAACCCTAGATACTAGGGATACTATATATTAAAATACTATAATAAAAAACCCTTTTATAAAAACTATAGTATATAAACAAATACTTATAAACTTATAAATAATAATATATATATATTACCCCTATATTATATAAACTGCTACGGCTTATACCCTATAGATTATAAAAACTGTTTTAGTAAACTATATAAAATAAATAATAAAATAATTTTATTATTGCAAGCTAAACTTAAAGCTATATAATAAATAGGAAGCAAAAATTATAATAATAAGAACTTTTTTTTTATAATTATTATAATAAAAAAAGAAGCAATAGTTATTAAAAAGCCAAAATAATAAAAAAATAGCAATAAAAAAAAAGCTTTTTTTATGCTTGTAAAATAGTTATAAAAAAAGTCTAGTATTAAAACTGCTATTTTTTTAAGCAATACTTTGTTAAAAACAACCTTTAGAAAAATAAACAACAAAAAAATAGTAAAAAAAATTATTGCTACTTATTTAATTATTATACTGCTAGTTATACTAGTACCTTTACTATAAATTAAAGGGCTAATAAAAATAATTTTTATAAAAAATAGCATTATAAAGCTTATAAGTATACTAAAAAAAATAACACAAAAATTAATTAAAAATTAATAATAAGCTTTTAACGAACTTACTAAGCTAAAAAGCAATAAAAATAAAAATAAAGCAAAACTATAACTAAATAAAACTAAAAAAAAATAGTAGAGCTACCTATCTAAGTAATAAAAATAGCGGCCTAAAATATTAAATATAGCGCAAATAACTATTTTATTTTTTTATAAAAGTGCTAGAACAAAAAAATAAATATAGTAATAGTTACTAAACTATAAATTAACAAACAAAAAAAAAAAAAACATAAATATATTAAAAATATTAGAACTACAAACTAGTAAATACTTAAAATACTAAAAAAATAAACTAATCTAAAGTAATAATATATATTAAAATATAAAAAAGTTTTATAGTAGAAAAAAAAGCACTAATATATTACTAAAATATTATATAGCTTAAAGTAAACAAGTATAAACTTTTTATTTATTATAAAGCACCTAATATAAATATAGTAATAAACTATATTATTATACTAAAACTATTAAAAAACTGCTTAGTAATAAAAAACCTAAATGCTTAATATTTAAACTAAAAACTTAGCGTTACTATATTATATAAAAAATAAAAAGTTTTAGAATAATTAGCTAAAGCAAGTATATATTTTATAGGAAAACTAGGCAAAGCAATATATTAGGCGGGATATATATTAAATATATTATTTTTAAATATTTTTTTTATAAATAGTTAGGTAGTAAAAAAGCTAAAAACCTTATTAGACTATAAGCTATTATAAATTATACTGCTATAAAAAAGCTTAATATAACTTTTATAAAAAATATTTAAAGTTTTAATTAAAAATAAAAATTTTAAAAGATTATATAACTTAACTAGTATACGGACTTATATATTACTAAAAATAAAAAAAGTTATAACTTGTAATAAAATAAAAAAAGCTATTAGCGTATTAACTACTTTTATATTAAAATATATAAAAACTATAAGAACTAAAAACAAAAAATATAGCAAAACATTGCTATAGTAGATACCCAAATGCTCTAAAGTATAAGCAGAATTTAAAATATTATTTAATACTAAAAATATAGATATAATTTAATACTGGTTATTTACTATAATAAAAAAGGCAAAAATAAAATATTAAAAAAATAAAATAAATAATACTAAAAATAATAAAAACTTAATAAAAGTAATAAATTAGTATAAATAAAAAAGAAATATTAAAGCATTATTATTTATTAATAGAAAAAAAGTTATAATTAAGGCAAAAAAAAAAGCAGAATATTTAACTAAGAATATTCTTAAAAAATTTAGTATATAAAACAACTTATTAAATATTAAGCCCTCAAAACTTAATATATTTTTATAACTACTTTAAAATATATTTGTTTTTATAAAAAAAACGCGTAGCTATACAATAAAAATAACCTTAATTTTCTTAAAAAAGAACCTTATAATAGTTAAATATTTAACTGCTATATAGCCCGTTATTAAAAAGTACTATTGCAAGTTGCTAAAAAAATGCTTTAAATTTAGTATTTTTTTAAAAGTCTAAAAAAAAGCTAACGTAATAATATTACTAAAAGTTAGCAAAACTAATTTTATTTTATATAAGTTATAAAAACTAATTGTACTATTTTTATATATTAAAAAAGGCTTTAAATAATTTATAGCGCAAAAAATAATATAAATAGCTTTTAAAGCTGGCCTAATAAGCTTATAATATGCCGGGGCAGTACTTAAAAAGTTTGTAATAAATCTAATAGCTAGTCTAGTTTATAATATTAAGTTGGCTTTTATTAACAAAATAATAACTATACTAGTTATTTTAAATATATAAAATATATTTAATATATTACTAAAAAATTACTTAATAAGCTAAATAATATAATAGGGCTAGCTTATTATAATTATTAAACTAATAAAGAGCTTTTTATTAAAATAAATAATTATTATATATTTTAAAAACGTTATAACAGACTTTAAAAAGGTTATTTGTAGCACTTTATAAGGCTCTTTAGTATTACTAATGCTTTATATGCTATACTTATATAAACTAATAAGTAATAACCTAAATAGATAGAGATACGCTAATAATATAGCAATATTAATTATAAAAAAACCCTAAAATAAAATATATATAAAACCAAAAAATAAATTAATAAAATCCTAAAATACAGCTAAACTAATAAAATTATTTTTGTTTTAGAAAAAATAAAAGCTATATATTTTATACGTAGCAGATCTTAAGCTAACTTTATAATTAATTTTAAAAATAGTATAAAAATTTTTTTAATCCTAATAGTTAACCTTTTTAAACTATATAAAATATTAGCTTTATATTAGCTAGAAATATATCTAGACTAAAAATTTTAGTTTTGCTAATATATTAAAAAAAAAGTAGCTAAAAGATTTAAAATAGCTAATTATATTAGAACTATTATAACTATAGTTAAAGGCCCCCTAGCGGCCGGCTTATAAAAGATAGTTAACTTAGTTCTAATATTAGTATTTTTATATAAGTATAAAGCATAGTATAAAAAAAAAAAAAACTAGCAAGTAAAATAGCAAACAATTGCTAATAAATAGTAAATATAAAGCTAAAAGGCTATATATAAATAATATAACATATATTTTTAAAAATTACTTAAGAAGTACTACTTATATAAAAAATATTTTTTAAATACGCCTTTTTTATAGCTAACGGAATATTAACTATAAATATTATTTTAAAATAAGCTAAACTTAAATATGCTTTTAAAATTAAAACAGTTTATAAAACTTATTTTTTAGCGCTAAAATTAGTACTAAAAATAATCTAATAAAACAAAAAAGCCGGATAGTAATAGCAAGCATATATTAGTTTTTAAATAGTAGCAAGTTTTTTACTAAATATTAAAAAAATAGTGCTATACTTACTTAGATTTTTTTTAAAATTATAAATAAGCTTTATAAATAATACTAATAAAAAAATAGCAATAAAAGCCTTTAAGCAATAGTTTGCTAAATATTTTATTTTTAATATAATAGTTTTTATTAATAGGTTAAAAACAAATAAAAAACTAAGCTATAGGTATACTATATATAAAGAACAAATATTAATAGCAAAAAGATAAGAAAGCTTAGATCTTTATAGTATAATATTTAATATAGAAATATTAGGAGCTTTTAAAGGCCTCTAAAATATTATATAAAAATATTTAACTAATATTATAATTATGTTTTATATTAATAATATAGCAATATTAATATATACTTAAAAAAATGCTTTAATAATATTATAATAAGTTTTTATTAAAATATATAAGTTTATAAAATAAAATAATATTATATTATATTAGAGTTTAAAGCATTATAATATTAAAAAAAATAAAAAAGCAAACAAATTAGTAAAGCTTAGGGCAAAAAAAAGCTTTTTAAACCTAAAGTTAATATTTATAGTAGCTAGCTTTAAAAAAAATAACTATTTAACTATTAAATAAATAGCAAGTAACTAGCTAAAAAACTAAAATATTAATATTTTTAGTAGTTTTAAAGCTACTAATATTAAATATAAGCTAAATAAATGTTTTAAAATATTATATTTATTTAAAAAAACCTTAAGCTAGTACTTTAATACTATAATAGCTTATAAAAACTATAAGTAGTACTATAATAAATTTAATTATATTAATATAAAAGTTTATTATATTTATATTTTTTATTTTAGTAAAAAAAAAAAAAAAAGCTTAGAATATATAATATATTATAAAACTACTAAAGTTTATATAGCTAATTAGCTAAAACTACTTAAACTAAAAAAAAAATATAATAATATAGAATAGCTAGAATATAGCTAGCTTATAATATTTTATAAAATAGAACTTTAAAATATAATAAATATATATAAGTATTAGATTTAGCTAATTTAGAACTTTTTAGTATTTTAGAAATTTTGCTAAGTTATAAGCTATTATAATAAAATATGCTTATTATTCTAACTAAAAAATAAGTAGTACTATATAAAAAAAGATATATTATAGAAAGTAAACTTAAACAAAAAAAAAAACAATAAAAAAAAGCTAAAAATAGTTTTTTTTTAAGCTTTAGGAAGCAAAAGCAATATAATTGCTATTTTTATAAAATAAATCTAGCGCTAAAAGAAACTTTTCTTTTTTTTATATATTTTTAAAACTTTAAAACAAATAATTTTAAAAATATACAAAAAATATAAAATATTAAAAATAGCTATAAAAGTAGTACTATATAACTGCCTGCCCTAGTAAGCCTTTTAACAAAAACTAATATAAAATAAAAACAAAAGCTTAAACTTATAAATAATACTAAATAAACTTAGCAACCTAATAAAAAAATACCTAATTTTTAGCTTAAAAGATTAAAATATAGTAACTATAAGTAATAATATATTAAGCTTACAAAAGTATAATCTAGTATTATACTTAATATTATAAAAAAAATATATATTTAATATAGAACTTTTGTAATATTATATCTTATTGTAATAGAACTAAATAAAGTTTGCTACGTTTTAATATTTTTAAAAAAGTTTATAATATAGTACTACGGTACTTTGTACTAATGTTAAACATAATCAATCAATTAATCAATTAATTAATTAATACTAAGTAGTTATTGTTTCTCTCACGGCTCTCACTTGTGAATGACCGAATATTTGGGCACCGGCAAGTCTTCCCTCCGCTCCGAACTGATATCCGCCGAAAGTGCTCTGCCCGCCCCGGACGACTTCCGTAAACAGCAAGCACCCAAATTTAGTTGCACCCCCGGCTTTCTGCTTACATATGAAAGGGAAGAGAGCGTGATGTTTTTGGTTTATATCCACGTTGGTCTAAATGAGTGAGATCGCATGCACGGCATTTCGTCGTTGTCAACATTGCCATCGCGATGTTACATTCGCACAAGGCAAAGGCGATGGCAGCCTGTCAGGCTTTACTGGCGGCTCTCCCAGGCCAGGTGTTCTTCCCCCACAGCCACGATTGGCATGTCGCCTCGACGGGTGAGTCTGAAACCCCGATGCTCGTGACGATCAACATTGACTGATCCATCAAACGTGGCAGGCATTTGGTCCAAGACGTGTGTTCTAGCTCCACAATGTGTCTTTGAGCCTAAGACCACGCTCAGCTTGAGCGATGGTATCAAGTTGATCAAGGAGAATGAGTCCCTATTTGCCGTACGGAGTGGCGGACACATGGCGGTCCCAGGGGCGCAGTCCGTTGACGAGGGCGTCATGATCTCCATGTCTAATTTCCACGAGAGGACCCTCAATGAGGACAAGTCGGTCGCCTCCATTGGACCGGGACAGCTCTGGCTCGGCGTGTATCACTGGCTCGCCGAGCACGGGCTTGCAGTCAACGGCGGACGGTATCCCATGGTTGGCGTAGGCGGCGTGCTGCTCGGTGGCGGCATGGGCTACTTTGCCGGCCAGCGTGGATGGTCTGTTGATGACATCGTAGGATGGGAAGTTGTTCTTGCCGACGGATCGATCGTTAATGTGACCACATCGCCTGAAGACCCTTATTTAGACCTGGCATGGGCTCTGCGCGGCGGCCACAATCACTTTGGTATCGTGACTCGTTTCGACATGCACACCTTTCCTGCTGGCTCGGCATACGGGGGGCTAGTTGTATACGGCGCTGCAGCCGAGGAGCCATTCTTCGCTGCTCTCGACGCATATACGGCTCCCGGCGGCGGCTCCGAGGATCCCAAATCGGCCATCAATCCAGTATCTACGCTGCAACTTGTCAATGGCGAATGGACGCCGGGATTCCTGAACGTCTACATGTACGCCGACAATGATGCAGATCCACTTGCACTACAGAACTTCACGAGCATTGCGGCCGAGCACGTCGTTTTTGGTAGCACAGAATTGCATGACAGCTGGGTCAACATTCCGAGCTCGCTAGCGGCCATGGCGACGAGAGAGGATCGAACACTGTTTTGGGCTATTACCTTCAAGACGGATCGGCGAGCCATTGACATAGTGACCCAGGTATTCTACGCTGGCGCTATCAATGAGTTAAAACATGTCGAAGGTCTATCGATGGCGATTTCTTTTCAGCCGCTGACGGTGCCTTACCTGATGACCTCGAAGATGAAGGGGGGAAATCTGATGGGACTGGATCCTGATGAACATGGCAGGCATTTTGGTAAGAAAAACAGACTCTCTAACTTCCACATACGGAAAAATAAAATATCTCTGATAACATTCTTATTTGTAGCCGGTATTCTCTTTCCCACCTGGAAGCTTGAACGAGATGATGAAGCTGTCTATGAATTCACGTGCAAGGCTGCCATGGCCATGGAAGAGCAACTTAGAAAACTTGGCCTCTTCAACTCATATGTTTATATCAACGATGCAGCCAAGGGACAGAAGCCTTTTTTGAGCTATGTAGGCGGTGAGCACTTGGCTAGGCTCCAGGCGATTCAGGTTAAGTACGATCCCGATGGATTCATCAGGGATTATCTACAACACGGCTTCGAGTTGGAATCTCCAGAATCTCCTCGATATCATGGCGAGTTATGATGGGTTTGTCACGAACTGATCCTACATCACCGGAGGTAGGAGCCATACGCTGGGGTGTTCTTGATTTGCAGGTAACAATAGAACAATCAACAGGGTGTTCGCTAGGGAGACTGAAAGGGGCTCCTACTACTATATAGGGATAGAAATCTAAATAGCAGTTAAATTATTAAGTAAATAATTATTATAAATTTAATAGCTGAGGAACTAACAAGAGAATAACTAGGTACATGAGAAATTATTAGTATTATATAGAAAGATATTGTTACAAAAATAACTAAACATATTTTAGTATTTTGATCTTGATGATCTATATAATCTATTAGATTATTTAGATTACTTAGATCATACATTCTAGGGTTATGTGACCACCGGAGACCTATGTTGCAAAACGGTACTAGTGCATGTTTCCTTTAGGTCCGTTGAGTCGACCCATGTTGGTTCGTAACAGCGCTTTCGGAGTAGGTGTCAAAGGATTATCATTTGTGCCTTGTTCGGTGGGCTCTGTATAAAAACTGGAGTAGTTTATTTGCTGAGCTGGACATTGTACGCGAGCGAGCTGTGTAACTTCTTGCCAGAGAGGCGTGATATACTTGGAGATGGTAACTCGGTCGAATCTTAGGTATTACGACTAAATATAAAGTTGACTATAGACAACTGGGGGTTCTGAATGGGGGGGGACAGGCGCTCTATCATTTTTATAATTTTCTATCATTGTTGATAACTACGAAACTACCTCTAGGTAGCTACCTATAAGGGACCCATGTCCAATCGCATATCATAGGGTGTCGTCACCCCCCCCCCCCCCCCCCCCCTCTCTCTCTGTTCCCCTTTCTCATACATGAGGGGCACTTACTGTCGGTTTCTTCTCTTCAGTATCCGATCCTGCGTCCTCCTGAGCGGGTACGATGTGACCAGGCCACTTCGCTAGGAATGCACAGAAGAAGGCCACACCCCATAGGCCAATACTGAGGGCCCACGACGCACGAAGGCCATCTATGTAGGCCTTCTTAATTCCAAGCAGCGTAGCACCGCTGAAGCGGGCGCTAAGATCGTACGGTCCAATAGATAGTACCTCGGCCGAGGTAGTTTCTGGCGCATAAATGGGCACCTTTTGCACCAAAATGTTATTTATAATAGCAGACGCGGCGCTGATTCCCAAAGAGGCCGAGTAGAATTGTATGACTAGTATATGAGAGCAGAGATTAGCCGTTGTAACTGCAGAGGGGAGACAAACATGAAAACATGAGCATGATGCGAGGGATACCCAGAAAAAAGGAATACTCACCCAGTACAGCTGCTGTGCCAATTGCCTTGTCCGCGTTCTTATTGACGATGCCTGCGACAATCGGTGGAATCTGCACTATCCAGCCAATTCCGGCACCCAGCAGAATCTGATACCCAAGCTGTTTGCTAAGACTAGTATCAATGTCAAGGGTATAAATGAGGCCACCGGAAATAGCTGCGGCACCTATGCCACTGATATGAAACAGCGTGTATCTGCCGTACTTTCCAACAAGGACTGAACCAAAGAGGCTTGCAACAGCTTACTAAAAGTCAGTAGGAAGCTCTCCATTCGTTGTATATAGGTGATTCACATACATGTCGAGCCAATGATCGCGATTGTTCGGATCCCGCTCTCACCGGGTGTCAGCCCCAGTACCGCCTGAAAGTACGTGGGAAGGCTGTAAACAATGGCGAAATAAGCCCCAAAATAGCTGTTTGGGAAGCGTTAGCGAGACCATAGTAGTTTCCAATGTTAGTTGGCCTGAAATAGCAACTTACAAGAACATGACGATGCCGTTAACCCACATATCTCTCTTTTTAAATAGACGTACAACTATCAAAGCTCTTTCTCCTTGCCAGAATTCGTTGACGACAAAAACAATACTCAATAGAACCCACCCAATGAATAACCCGATGATCGTGGACGAGTTCCAAGCTTTCACCGTGCCACCCCACGTCAGAGCCAGGAGGTAGCTAATCAGGGCAGCAGAAAAAAGGAGAACTCCGAGAGGGTCAAAACTGAGGGCTATCTCCTTGGCCGGGTCCCTCTTGGCCATCTTGGCATGAGGTGGTGTTTTGAAAAAGAAGAAGATAATCAAGATGGGCACGGCGCCGATCGGCAGATTGATATAGAAGCACCAACGCCAGGTGAGGTGGGGATCGGACGTGAAGAGGCCGCCGAGGAGTGGACCGATCACGCTGGCGATGCTGAAGATGGTGCCGATCATGCCGATAATCAGGGGCACCTTGTCGGCGGGGCTCACGAAATTGGCAATCGAGTAGCAGCCGGAAAGGATGCCGGCGGCGCCGCCGCCCTGGATGACGCGGCCGACGATTAACGCCCCGCTGCTCGGCGCGACGCCGCCGATCAGGCATCCGATCTCGAACACTAGCATGGACACCAAGAAGACATACTTCATGTCAAAGTACTTGTATGCCTTGCCCCAGAGGGACTGGAAAGCCGAGTAGGCAAGGAAGAAGGCGGAGCCATACCACCCGGATTCCGAGAGAGAGTTGAAGTGACTCGTGATAGCGGGGATCGCCGTCGCGATGATATTCTGCCCATGAACATATTAGCGTACATGTATGTAAGTGGTGGGGAAGAGCACGGCGGCGATGTTCCGTATAAAAAGTATCATGGGACTATAGCCACTTACGATATCGAGGCCGGCCTAAGAGAGCGGAAGAGTTAGAAGACGACACTGGCTTGCAGAAAATAAAGGGGCCGAGAACAACTCACGAGGAATATACCCAGCAGTAGACCGGTGACAATAATTGCTTGACGCCAAACGGAAGGGTACGTGATTTCAGGCGTGTTCTTAGTGTCAGACCTCTCAGACGACGAGGATTCGGGATCTTTCTCTCGGGCGTCGACCATGAGAGTCTGCTGAGGAGCCTCTGCCTCCATCGTCATTGCTGTGAATCGAGACTAATGAATGCTGTAGCCGCACGGCAATTAGTTGACTTGAGGACCGAAAAGTCTTTATGGCAGGCTATATTGTGACTGAATCGAGCCGAATATGTCGTTGGCCTGTAATATGAGAAAACATATTTAATAGACAGCTAACTCCCTGACAGATTAAGAATACCGGGACTGCTGCTCGGTGTGATTTGGTAAGAGACATCCTTCACTTCATCGCTCGGGTGCTTTTGGGGGATGCATGCAAGATTTTGTGGCTTTCATACTTCCTTATCAAATGGAAACGACCCGACGAATGAAAGGAGGCAGCGTAGAGAATCTGACAAACACCCCGAAAAACGACCCGATACGGAAACTCCCCGATGCCAAATCCAGACACCCGAGATCCCTGCTGTGAGGCAGTGTAGGAGGGGGGGAAAAAAGAAATCCTAAAAAAAGACAACACCCCGATAGCAGAATTGACAATCAGCAAGCAGCCATGTACAAAGAACATGCCTGACCGTAATATCGACCACCCCCCAGCCTCAGCAGCCCCAGCGTCAGAGTCCCTCTTAGATACCGCCGCCGGGTACTCCATAGCTCACGATCCCGTATCATCGCCGCCGCCGCTGCTGCCGGCATGTATTTGCGAGGCAGAAACGCAGCGTATCATAGGCAATTTCACACAAAGTTCTAGTCATCAGCCCCCGGCAACGTCGTCGACGGCATCGTTGCCCGAGACGCTGAAGATGGCGCACGCTCTCGTGAAACACTGGGGCGACCTGAACGGCTGCCCGAACGCCGGGTTGCACCTGGATAGCCGGATGCTCTGCTCTATGACGGACGCTATCGAGGCAGTCCTGCCCAGCTATGAGGTAGCCGTCGGGTCAGTATCATCATCATCATCATCATCGCGGAACCGCCGTCACAACAGCAGTGACACTACCACTAGAGTCGGAGAGGATGGTATTCCCAAGGCCCTGATTGGGGAGTTGGAGCTGGAGCCCGTCGAGAGGGCCATCGTCGCGCAGGCGGCGGTGAAGCACTCGATTCTGCGCCTCGCGGCCGTGCTGCAGGACATAGAGGAAGAGGCCGCGCTCGCGGCGAGGGGCGGCGAGGTCGAGTCTCCGCTGCGTGATAGAGGTGTCAAAGAGCTTATCACGAGGCTATTCAGATTGTTGGGGACTGTGAATCAAATAGGATGTACTGATAACATGGACTGACTACACCTGGTGATATCGGACGGCGGTGAATTAGAGGAACTGAAATTACGACTTGATAGTCATGGCAATTGGCATTGGATACTTTTATGTGCCTAAATACAAACAAACACACAGAGTTGCATGCTACTTTGGCCCGTCATAAGAATACCATCGCACCTTGTAGAGACTCCATTCTTCTGATTAGATCGTCCAGCAAAGTGCCCGCTATTGTATGCAGTACCGCAGTGCTGCCACCCCAGTCCAGAGGGCCGCCCGACGTCTGTCCTCTCCTCTGCTGTTCTCCCCACGGTTTCGTTTGCTTGGCGGGGTCCAGAGCTTCCAGGGCTCTCAGCATCCTCTTCACGCGCAGTTTGAGGATGCGCCCCAACGCATCGGTCTTGGCCTGGCCCTGCACTACGAAGTCACCTAGGCATAGTGCGCGGTACGAGTCCATCTCTACGGACACGCACGGCTTGTTCGTGGCGTTGCGGAGAGACCGCTGCACCCGGCGCGCCGAAGGGTCCGACGTCCCCGGCGTCTTGGACCAGATGAAGTCGGTCGCTTGATCCATGCTCTGCGCCGACTTGGCGGCTTGGCGGAACATTTCTTCGAGCAGGGTGACGACGCGCTCCGCGAGGAGGGCGAGGCCAAGAAAGACAGGCCGGTCCGTGGCCGGACACGGCTTGGTTGTGATGGCGGTGTGAGGTGTAGACTCTGTTAGCGAACAGGGGTCCTCAGGAGAAAGGGAGACTTGGTGGCCGGTGCATGCGAAGAGCTGATGGCGAAGACGATTGAAGTCGCGCTCGGCCTCGAGCGCAAAATCGATGGTAGGCGGCGATGTGGTTTGTGCGAGCGCCTGCTCGAGCTTCGCGGTCCGTGCCAGAACTGCTGCGTAGCAATCTGACAGATCATGAGCGGAAGCGCCCACAGACATCGCCGAGGCGGAAAGATTATCCCCGTGTGCACTCGCTTGGATACGACCCCCATGGGATGCTATAGGAGAGAATTCAGGATCTGATATCCATGTGTCTACTACAGAACGGGACAGCGAATCGCTTCCAACTGGCGTAAGAGGGAAGCTCTGAGCCGCTTCGCATGTATTCGTTGGTAAATGGCCGGCCCCTCTCATCTGGCTAGCATTCGAGATGTGAGAAGCAGGATGACAGGCTCCCGGTCCATATGGGGTAGTCGCAGCTGTTGAGTTCTCATGGGTTGTGGAGGCTGGCATCGATGAGCACGCAGAAGAAGTTGAGGAAGAACTGATGGGAAACGTCACTCACTGTCAGGTGACAGCAGCGAGGCCGCTCTCGCCGCCGAGTCTGGAGTGCTGCCTTCTTCGTCAACATCCATTTCATTGATGCGAGAGGCGGCATCGCCGTCCGTGTCCGTGCCCGCTACTTTCCTCGGTCTGCCGGTGCGTCGCAATGGGCTGTAGATACAGCTGAATCGCCTCTGTGCGCATCGCTTGCAGATGGGTTTGTCCCGGCTGCAGCGAACTTTGCTGTTCTGGCATTTGTCGCACGACTGGCGAAACTTGGTCGGGCCATACAATTCCATGTCCCTTGCTGTAGCCATTGCGCTTGATGCGGTCGTCATGTGTCACAGTTCGGAGAAGTCTACCTCCGGTCTTGTAAGTGGGTGGTGTTCTTGGACGGCGCCGGTGGTGACAGTAGGTCCCTGCTTACGGCAGACCATAGGTCGCTAGGTTCAGAGCGGACTGGCGGTGCACTACGGGAATCTACCGCCAGTGGGCCTGTCCCATTCCTTAGTGGACTTAGGCACATTGCTTTAGCGCCTACGTAGTAGGACAGTTGCGTCAGAACTCGTGCCACATGAATGAGATGCTGAACTCGTTTATGGAGAGTTCATCATTCTTCCCTGAGCTTGGTAGTTATAAGTTCGGCAAACAAGCAACATGGGGTTTTCGTAAAGGCAGGGACGGATTGCGCATGTATAGCATTGAAGCAGGGCTTCTTCACACTTTCATTATTGCGGCATGCTTTTATGTTACGCTGAGCATAAATGTGTTCGCCATGCTGCAAGCAATCAATGAATGTGACGAAAAGGTGATGATGTAATAACAGAAATATAAATTTTGCGTTTGAATTGAATTCGGAGTCAGGCGCTTCCGTCGTGGCACCCAAATGTAGCTGACCGATCCGAGTCCTCGAAGACGTTCATCCAGATCGGACGCTTCTTCGATGAGATCGCGATGAACAACCTCATAGCCGGCTGAGTTCGTCCATTCATTCATGCAGTTGACAGCGTATCTAGAGTCTGGATGAATTCCTGACGTTCAGACGCGGATACCCATCCAAATCGTCATAATTTCCAGAGTCCATTCAAGAGCGATGATGATTGCCGTAATTTCAGCTCGCTGATTGGTTGGCGTTGGGTATCGAGGCAAATGCTGGGATTTCCATTTCGAGTTCTAGCGTTGCTTGTGAACGTACTGCGACAAAATCAGTCAGTATGGCAGTCCTCATGGGACTAGTCTACGGATGCAGCACACAGCTGGCAAACGCTGCCACAATAAGAAAGAATACACTCAAAATACGTACAGCGGCAGCGCCAATAACGCCAGGCTGGCCATTGCCGCGACAGCCGCCATCGACGTAGAACTCCATTGTATAAACTATGAGGGCGGATCAGGTTCAGATCGGTCTTCAATAGGGGAATCTTGGGTTGTTCAATTGTGTGGTTGAAGTATCATTACGTGTGTTGAAACAGGCCGGGGAAGAGGGTGAGCCGTGGGCGTTTGTTCAGTGGCCATGGACCCCAACTCTAGAACCTTCCCACGGTGTTTTGAGGTGAAATGGCCTTAGCAATTTGCCTTCAATGTGATAAATAGAATGTCGAAACGGATCTGTGTTTAACGACAGCGAGGAATATGTTAGCGACGGAGGTCGTGATCCTTGGACTTGGAAGTCCCACCTAATCCAAAAAGAATTGGAGACAGACGAATGTGGTATGGGGAGCTCCATTTTCGGATGCCAGAACTTCCAGTTCTGAAGGCTTCCATACCAACACTTCAACATTTGTATGCAATATTAGGGCATGTTTACGCTACAACAGATGAAAGGGTTGACTACGAGAATGCCTTGATACTTTCCTCTCTCACGTAGCGGGACGACATCACTCACAATGAGCTGCGCAACTGTCATCAATCCTCTGCTGCCGATTCCGGTGAGAGCGCGGAACATGATGAGCTGCGGAACCGTGTTCGCCAAGGACGAGGCCAATGACCCGATGAAGAAGATAGCTATGCCGGCTAACAAGATCACCTTGCGGGACCAGATATCGGACAGCCGACCGTACAGAAGCTGGCCCACTGTTGAGGTCCTAGAGGAGGTCAACGTCTCAAAAGATCTCCATTTTTGGATTGAACCGTAAGTGCGCTCTTACATGAAAAATCCGTTGGCTATCCACACAACTTGATTACCGCCGCCAAGAGCATCGGCCACGATGTACAAGCTGGCAGCAAGAGTGGTTTGGTCAATGAGTGCAATCAAGTCGACGCTAGCACATGCCAGGAAAATCTACTCAAATAGTTACTACTCTTGGTCTCCCTTCAAAGCGCAGAAATCGGCTGCCAGTCTTACTCACTGTGATGATTGTCCTTCTAGGGACGTAGTTAGTTTGTTCATTGAATTGATGAATCCGGCCGGGTTCCGGGGTGTCTACAGGTACCACGGGCTCAGTCTCAGCGGCGATAACCAGGGACGAGGGATTTCCCTCGCTTGTGATCTTCTCCACTTGGGTGTCGAAGGGAGAGAGCGAGCTTGAGGAAATAGTTTTGCCGGGGGTAGATCTATGAATCTAGGAGACCTGTGAGGTTCGTCTTCGTCGAAACTTCGTACTAATTGGTTTGAGAGTAGGTAGAACAACAGAACAGTTATCTTCATCGATGAAATGAGGGGAAAGAGAATCCATGTTGAACGGATTCATGCCAGCATACTAGCAGTGTCACACCTTCTCCACTCGTCAGCAGAATGCAGTCTTCTTTAATTCTTTGGTTACTGTGACGAAGAAATATCTTGTACCAACTCATTTCGTACGAAAGAATCGGTGAAGCAGAGTATGGTTGCCCTATTCTTACTGTGCGTAATTTTTTCCCTTTATTAATCAGTTGATGGGGCAGTCATTGGCTTGGCTATGCAGCTAAAATTATACTATTCAAAGGTGGTGAGAGAAGAGAAGTTCTATACCCCTGCTATAATACATTGCGATGTGATGGTACATTTCGATAAATGTATACCCTCACTTTGACCTCATCTGGAATCTCAGTCCGAAAATCCCAGTCTAAGACCTAGGTATACATTGTGAGCATATCAAGCATCTTGAAGTATTTCAAATTCTTAACTTCTTCAAGTAGGTTGTTCAATCTGCATGCAGGAAACGTGCACATTTCGCATTGTACAGTCCCTGCCAGACCATCCACAGTTAAGCGATAGAATGCCATCCACTAGTTCGTAAAAGCAGACCGAGCGAGCTTTTGCTAAGCCTGGCGTGTGAACAGGGCTGCGGACTAAAATTCAAGCGAAATGCATATCGAGATATCATTCCGGTCGCTTCGGAGCGAAGACGATAAGCCGAACAAGGAGGATGATGTGTATCTGTCAGTTAGATGGGTCCATCCTGTAATGGGATGGTTTTCGCTCCAGGTAAATGCTTCCGCATGTAGAAATGGAGCGTCTTGGGTAGTGAAATGCAAACCATATCTGCATTGCTAGGATTGAGACGATATTTACTTATTCTCAAACAGCCATAGTTCCCGATATAGCTATTAAGCGGCATCCATTGCTCGTTTTCCCTCTGCCTACTCCATCGTCTTTCAACTGTTATAGTCACTGCCGAATTCATGAATAAATCCCCCAGACATGACAGAAGGTAACTTTCTCAACATTTATAAAGGGCAGGATGCAGTCCGAGAATGTTTCGACCCCCACTCAGCACCCCCTCTGCCGCTTGTAGAGCTACCGCCATGTCTCAACCCGTACCACCAAGATGGCGTGCGTATCTACGCCAAGTTAATGACTAATTATGCACCCGGCGAACAACGTCAAATGCATGCCAGGTAAGTGAGATGACGCTCTGATAGATCTTAAGCTTACCATTCTTCCTTAGCAATGAATCTGCTCGAAAAGGGAGTGGTGCCCGGAAAAACCAACACGATAGTTGAGTATAGCTCTGGCTCGACGGTCATCTCCATGTCCCTAGTTGCCCGGGCAATCCACGACATATCAGACGTTCGAGCCTTTCTGTCCAACAAGACAAGTGACGCCAAGCTCAAGCTGATGAGATTTTTCGGTCTTAAATTGTAAGGTGGTAATTACGTCGGAGATGTGACCTTTGTGTTGATGAACATCACCAGAACTCTTTTAGGTGGCCCTTCGCAGCTGAGAAATTAGCCCAGCAGGCTGAAGGCATCATAAACCCAAATCAATACGAAAACGACGACGTGATACATCTGCATGTATCCCTTTGTTGATAATACCTACAACTAATCCACTCCCTTTAGAATTCGGTCTGCCTCGAACCTCTCTCTTCAGGACATCCTCATCCCCAAAACCGACGTCTCCATCATCGATCTGCGCCAGCCTTCAGACTTCCACTCCTACCAAGTGCCGGGATCAACGAATCTGCCAATTGCACTGCCTCACGAACCCGAGTCCCTTTTCAGATCCGGCGGCTATGACAACTGTTTGGGCACAGTTAGAGGAAACCTTCAGTTCTCATGACACAAATCTACTACATGTACTTCAAGATAAAAGAACCTTGGTAAAATGTTACGATGGGGACACGTCTAGGGTGGCTGCAAGTGTGTTGAGGGCAAAGGGGTACGCAGCGGACAGCATATGAGGTGGCTTCTCCAACTTTGCTCTCCTAGACCAAGTCAGTCAACCAGATGTCAGCACTTACCTCACAGGGGCACATGAAGTGAGACTGGCGTTACCGAGCTGATAGGGTCTTGAGGAGACGTTCCCTATTGATGATTGTTTGTACGCAAAGTTTTACACCTAGAAATCTATATCGATGATTTTGTGTACAAAAGAGAAAAGCAACAAGCAGTTTCTCGCCAGGTATATGATGTCTCCAGTTCAAATACTGATATGGGCAATAGCGCCTTCGTGATGAGCGAAGGCAGTATGACTGAGTGGAACAAAGGTTTCCTTGGCCCGAAAGTTTCGCTGGGAAATTCCTATAGTCCAATAGGATGGTATAGAGACCTAGCTATACATACTGGCAGCTACAGGCTACTGTTCTAGAATTGGTTGGAAAAGCGAAGTTGTAGAAGGGATGGAAGTAATTGATATGAAACCACCGTGAGGGATAATATATAGGCACTGTCCTTCGTACCTTCCCATAGAAGCTCTAGGGAGGGAATGCAAATCCAAGTTTGATTTCGGGAATATAGTTTTTGTATTACTCTTTTAACCTTCCAATCCCAAGGGTTGTCTATTTTGTAAGCTGCTTATGGTAGGCACATTAGGGGTTCGCAACCGACAAGCTAGATAGATAAGTCTTTCTGGAATGTTAACTAGAGATGTGAAACCGCGGGCAACGGATCGCAAGCAAGAATCGTGACTCACTACAAAGGGTGGTCGGAAGGTAACCAGGACAAGAAATATACCATATACTGCTTCCTAGATAAGATGCTCATAATAAGTAGAAAAGACCATAGTAGAGAGAAGCTTGAGGAAGGTTGCAGAAATCAAGGCTGAAATAGAGAACTTGTTGCTAGGAAAGTGCTCGCAAATCGTAGAGATAGACGAAGTAGGGAGTTTTCTATGGCAACCCATCTCATAGGCAGGGGAAACGTGGTATAAATTTAAACAGTTTAGTAGGCCGTAGCGGCCATAATAAATGCAAATATCCTATCAAGGTAACTTAAAAAGAGCCCCCCCTGCGCCGCCAAGGGCCAACCATTTCAACTGTGAAAAATGAATAAAGAAAATCACACAAGTTTGCAGTGCTGAATGTCAGTACAGAAGTATTTCAACAGCTCTGCACTTCCCCATCGGTCGATCTGCTCAACATCGTGACGAGTGTACAAGCCCTTGCTAACCATGTCATCCAGCAACCTCAGAACCCGAGGATCTTCTTTCTGCACTTCGCCATTTGTTGTGTCCTGATACTGTGTCTGTAGTCCCTGTAACCCTTCAACGTAGCAGATTACAGGTCGAACATTTTCGGGGAGATCTCCGAGTAAACCTTCGTTGTGCATCAAACCGTGTATATAACATTCTCCAACTACCGAGAAGCGGTCATCTAACTCAGATCTGGGGCGTAGCACAATCGGGGCATAGCAACCCAGTATATTGTATACCCTATCCCCAGGTCGAGCAGCTTCCGGTGCCAGTCCGATGTATCCATCTGTGCCCCAGAAGAAACAGCGACCCGTAAAACTTTGATATACTCGAGAGAGAAAGTCGCTTACCTGTCTTATGGGGTCCGAGAGTTCTTTATAATCACCGCTTAACAATGCTGTGAACACCGTTTCACATTCCTTTTCAGAGATATTCCATACAATAGGAGAAAAGAACGACTCCCTTATCTCATTACAGCAGAGAGTTCGGTAATATGCCTCAATCAAGGTGTGCTTACCCCGATAGGAATCATCACGTACGCTTTGAGGAAATAGCCTGCGAAGCCAATATATAAAATCGTTTGTTTCAAGCCATCCAAGTGCTGCTATCCTTTCAACGGTGGTCAAGAGCTTGCAAGAGATGGGCAAAGCCTCAAGCTCAGAGTCGACGTCGGTTGGAAGATAGTAACGTCGACACCAATGGTGGACATCCGAGTAACATAGGAGAGGGAGTTCAGCAGCCGGAGCGACAGCCCAATCAGGAGCCCAACTGGGAAGATCAACACCCGCTTGATTTTCGCAGGTGGTCAAGATTTCCAGACTCTTGTGATGACCGATCCAGGCCAATGCTGTATTCCTGTAGACCTGTGACTGCGTCAAGGAGTAATCCGGAGTAATGCCTATCGCCTGGTCCCACGGATGCAAAAGGCTTAGCACCGCGTATACGCGATCTTTTGGATCGCCGCATTTGAACACACTCGCGTCCGTTCGCAGATCCAAGAGCGAGACTCCTGGCCGCAAATAGACAAGTTTCACTAGTAGAGACATCCGCTTGCGAAAAGGGTGCGCGTACAGATCCTCAACCAGAAAAACCTGGAATTTATACATGTAGCGCATGACGGGGCAGAAATTCGCCCAGAGTATCTCCTTTTGCCCGCACAAGAGAAAAGATGCATTTCCTCCGAGGGCAATTTCTTGGCAGATCCATAATCTCTCGAACCATTTTCTGCTTATGAGACGGAAAATGGATCTCATCTCGGCATGCGAGGCAACAAGCCATCCGGTACGAGCGGTCTCGGAATTCAACTTGAAACCCGACGTTGCCGAAGGCCGAGGCGCCGGATCGGCCTGGCCTATCTCGATCGATGGTGCGAGACGTGATATCGTGTCCAGTGCTAGGGAGCTATCTTCAGATTCGGGCCCTAGCTATGCGGCCACGCGCTGGCTCATTCTGAAGATGTCGCCCATCTTGAGCACCTGCTGACTCCGCTCAGCTAGATTGCTCTGATCGATGCATAGTGCGTCTATCCAGAGAACCCGCAGCCGATCCTCGAACCTCAGGTGGCGTAGAGCGGTTGCTAAGTTCTGGGTGATCATATGTGTACGTCCCCCGGCCGGGCCGGACACTTGCACGGGGACCCGGTCCTCGGTAGATCCCCAGACATAGGACAGCGCTTCATAGACGGGCGGCTCGGTGAGGGAAAATTGCACTTCCTGAAGCTCGATGCAGAGTGTGTCATGGAAGGCGCCGGGGCGGAGAGTCGTCAGTCTGATGCCGTTCTGGCTGAATGGCGAGTATTGATACGCGGCCATCTGCGCCTTGGTCGAAACCACAAGTAGTCGTGGAAGCGTTCCTATTCTTGTGTTGTGCGAAGATCATCGTTCGACGTGTTGCTATCACCCGGAGGAGCGAGGCTCTAGAACCCCTCACCGCCACTGGCACTTCAGCTGGTGGCGGACGGCGGGCGGCTTCGTAAAGCCCTGAGAGCTGGGCATGGCACATATCCTGGCCGGGGGGATCCCTCGCGATTGCTACGCTGACAATACCGATGATAATGATGGGATGGCAGCGAAGACCACCCCGTGGCTCACATACGTGTTCTTGCTTTCAGCAACCAGCAGACCAATCCGTGCGTACTGAAGTGGGCAGTAGTAAGTGAGCCGCGTCAACACAAGGAGTATTTACCTTACCCTTACCTCTGCCTTCGTTTTTAGCGAAGGAGGCACAACTACTGAAATGGAACAAAGGCATAAGTACTAACTATACCTAGGTACTTAAGTAGCTATTTAAGTAAATAGGTAGCTTAAATGCCGAGGTAGCTTATTTTGCTGCTAGTCTGTATACGGAGATTGCTAAGATAAACCAATCCCGACTAGGTCACTTTACTTTCCTATTTGGGCCATTGGATTTTCCAGCACAACTTCCTGACCTCAGTTATACCTCCGCTAAAAACAAAGGCACAGTTAGTTCCCTCTAAAACAGCACGCGGTCCTCGACTGCTGCAATATACCAGATGTCTCATCACGCCTCATCCACATCTCGCCCGAAGCCCAGAGCCGACGAATGTCCGCTCTGGTTAATGAGCCATCAGTTTTTTTTTTTTTTCCTCTCCCTTATCTCTCCCCTACCCCTGAAAAGGCCTTGCTTAACCCCCCCCTCTTGTTCCAGCTCACCTCATTCACGAATAATCCCCCACCCCCCTATCAAACAGCAGTCGGCGTCCCATTTCTTGTCCCTCGCTCCCACCCCTTTCTCTCAGCAGTCCCGCAGTCCCGCGGCGCGAGCTATTCAGGCGCGAGCGACTCGAGCCCCAAGTTCACGGGCTCGCAGGACGGGTTCTGGGGCGCGACGCCTTCGAACCCCGCCACCCACGCCAGGGAGCGATACCAGTAGCCGCCGGTCCACTGGTAGCAGATGTGGAAGTTGGAGACATTTCTCGCGGGCGCCGGCGTGGGCGGCGGCGTCGCGTTCCAGTGCGTGTCGTCGCGCTGCAGCGCCATGTAGAAGAACCCCGTGTCGAGATCCAGCGACACAGCCGTCCCGTCGTCCGTGCCCGGCGGGATGAGCGCCACATCCACCTTTGGAATCAACAAACAGTCAGCGACTTCCGTCTCCCCCCCCCCCGCGCGCGAGCTCCCAGATGTGCAGGTAGGTAGGTAAATAGGGGCAAGCGCTCCAGATATGATATAGTAGATATCCGGCCGCAATAGGGGATTCCGACCGCGAGGAAGGGAAACGGGAGGGAAACGGGAGGGAAACGGGGCTTGGGCCGCACTCACATTGCTCGCGAAGTTCGGGTACAGATGCATGAACGAGGGGACCTTGACCGAACCGCCGTCGTCGCCCTCGTACGAGAAGATGTAGCTGATGCTTCCGGGGTAGGTGTAGCCCTCGTCGTACGTGTAGTTGTAGTAGAACTCGTAGACGGAGCCGCTGACGGCGCGCGACCCCGCGGTATAGCAGAGGCCTTCAAACGCGGCGCCGGCGTGGCACGCCCACACGTAGCCTGGTGACTTTGGTCAGTATATATTGTAGCTTCAGGGCGTGTGGAAATCTTCTGTTGTTGGGGAAGCAGGAGTGGTAGACGCACCGTCGATGTCGGAGTTCGTCTTGCTGGTGATGCGCAGCGCGAAAGGCCCGATCACGTTGATCTCGGCGGCGGCGTGCGTGGCCAGCGCCGCGGCTATGGTTACACCTGATGAGATCCTCATGACTATCGGGTCTTCTCGCCTCTGGATGGATGTTTTATGAGAACGGCCTCTGCTCAAGGCAAGGAGTGGATGTAGACCTGGGAGGACCTAGATACACTTATATGATCCTGGCCGCCTCTTTGGATCTCTGTGTCCCATTGAGGTCGTGAGATCATGCAGATAGTTAGCTCAATGCAGTGTAGCGTAGGTATCTAATAAGAGAAGGGGTAGTAGTAGCGCATCAGCATAGAATGACGAGGCCTGTGTTTTTTTGAAGGGCAAGGCGGACCATGATTGCGCGTCCACATTCTTGGACCTCGTTCTCGGCGATCCGTCTCATCTTCGTCTAGAAGTTCGTGCCGCGTTATACCTGAATGACTTCGTGGAATCCGTGTGATGATATTCGGGGAATACAATTTCCCAGATGGATCAATGGTGAGTTAAAATTAATCGTAAACCCAATTCGGTAGTAATACGATACGACACGGAAATATCACTCGATACTCTGTCGCCGATAGCTACAACGTGATGTCGCTCAGGGTATGGCAAATCCTATATCCTCAAACAAGATGTCCCACTTCGCAAGAGGTCGTATTGGAATCCCTAGATGTCAACTCCTAGTTCCAGGGTATTCGAGAGAAGGGTGGGTTGAATCGGGTTTGGCTGGGTTTAAGTATATAATAATAGACGATAAAAAAGCTGGCTATTGCTGTCTATTATCGCGGATATATTTGAAAAGACCCGCCGAGTGTTCAGCATTCGCCGAGTTCGAGGCATTCCTGCTTGAGTATCGTGTCGAATAAACTTTGTATACGTGAACCACTTAGTCTGAGCCAATGACGAGTTGAATTGGTGTGACAGGAACTGGATGTACGAATGAATACTCTACTCTTATTGTGTCGGCGCATTCGGATGAATTACCTAGTGTAACGCAATAAAGAGTGTACTCATATACTGTGCGACGCACCGCTCTACACGGGAGTCCTACTAGCATTTAATTTGATCACAACGGCGAACAATATAAACATGTATTGCGCATGGACGTAATAGGGCCAAGAGGCGGTCATGTGGAATGAAAACAGGGTAAGTTATCCCCGAGCAGCTATCTCTGACTGCCAGCGTTATCATGCCAATGCTTTAAAAATGTAGCATGCGATACTAGGAAAAGGCTTGAAACTAACAGGAAATGAGAGGGTTTATTGCCCTAGAACCCGATGTGAACAAGGCCATGTCTCACCTCAGCAAATATATGTGTTGATGTCTACAGGGCAGAGCTCATTATTGGTGACATTGGTCAGTACACGGGTGAGACTGAGTTGCTTCGGAAACTAAGAAGGTTAACCGAAATATACGTCACTTCTTTATTGGCAGCATAGGTAACACGTTATCTAGCGAAAATCATCACTCGTGTCCCATTGCCATTGCCCCAACGCCATTCATGATGCAGTTCCATATAGGGGTTATGATTTACTTCCACAAAGCTCCCGAAACCTTTGAAGAATCTAAGGAGGGGCTCAGTTAAGAAACAAGCTTCTTGGTTGAAAAGCTCCATGAGACTTCATGCAATGTGGTGGGTGTTTGTTGCGTCAAGTTGCTTCCACATCTCTACCCAAGAATTGTTGGCCAAAAGAAGACTGGCTTATGCTCTTAGTGGGCGAGGCCATCGCTGTTTTTACCCAGCGTGCTGTTGAGACTCTCAGCATCGTCCTGTGCGTGTTTTGTGGGATTGCCGTCTTCGTCGTCACTCATCAATCCCTCCAGTTCGAATTCATTTGCGTCGCGAAGCGGAACATTGCCACCCAGCCGGGGTCCAAGGCGTCCAGCATCCGAGTCTTTCGGGTGAGGGTTTTGGCTAGCGTTGCGGTCGTAGAGATGGATAAGCATTAGAGTAAAGAGGAAAAGGAGGGAGGCGAGGGAGAAGAGGATGAGAATATAAGCGATGTGATCCATTCCAGAGTTCGAGACGAGTTCCATTTGCTCCTCAGTAGCACCCATGAACATGAAACCAGAGGCAAACAACAGCTGTCACAGTAAGGTTAGATACGATCATCACGAACGAGCTGGGGCACTCACGAAAACAGGGATGTACTGGAAGCTGTTGGTCTCCCTGCCATCGGCAGACATGGAAGAGCGGTCTCGAAGGACAAAAGATATCTCGATGATGCGTGTGGCGCCGGCCGCCATAAGGGTGTATCCGTAGACCTTGTGAACCTCGGCACTAACGTGCATATGTTGGGGGTGGCCGCCAAAGGCCCAGCCGGTAAGCAAGATGATAAATCCAGGAATGACGTTTCGCTGGGGGCGACCGTCACGGTCCCTACTGAGCCATATGCCGACCAATCCAGCACACCACCAAATGATGCCCATGGTAGTATGTTGCCAGTCATTCTCAACCCATGCAGAGCCCCAGCGATGCTCGGTAAAGGTATTGACCACACCCCAAGCGGTGATGACGGCGCTGTCGAAGAATTCCTGAGACCGACCGGTGCGCTTGAGCCACAGCTGTCCAACCAGCAGGAGAATAGTCAACAGCATGCCATAGGCAATAAAGGCGCTTCCCATGATAAAATGCGCAAGGCACTGGCCAACATGGTCGCCTTGACAAAAGCCTAGAACGGTGATGCCTCCGAAAAGCATCTGTGTCCAGGCAAACACAGGCAAGGCCTTACCCACGAGGCCATGTCCGAGTTTGACAACGCGCCTAATCTTGCCGTGGATTCCCCGTTCGATGTGCAGTTTAAGGTAGATACCGAGCAGGACTTGTGCGAACAGCATGGCGGATATGGGGATCGCGAATTTCGAGTGAACGTTGTCGGGGCGGAATTCACGGCCTCCGTGCATATGGCCGAGGGCGTATCCGAGTATCGCGAGCGCAGTGCCAGCGACCTGCAGAGGGACGTGCCAGCGGGATTTCACAATCTACGGTCGCGTGTCTCGCGTTAGAGCGCAAAGCTTGAACGAGGGGAAGCGTGTGAGTTTCCTTACCCCAAGAACCATGCCCACCGGGAAGATGACGCCCCAAGCGGCCATCTGAACGAAGATGTGTATCCATAGCGTGGTGTCCTACGTCAAGATGGTCAGATCCCGCGTCATCCGCATACAGCCAATCCGACAGTTGCCAGCAATTGCTCGGGCGAGGAGACGTACGATGGGATCGACCGAGATGGCCATTCCGTCTTCAATGTGCGACGAATCGTGATCGTGGGCGAGGGCCATTGGCAAGACGGCGGCAGAGACCAGCAAGAAAGCAGCGGGAGACAGAGAGGAAGTCGGAGCCATCGCGGCTCTGCTCGACGGGCGAGTCAACATGATTTAGCGATGGGGCCGTTTCAGATACACGTCATTCGATCGAGGGCGAGGCGAGTGCGCGTGCAGGGTTGGCGGAGCCCGACCCTGGACAAGCCTGTCGCAAAGTCGGTATAGGCAAGGGTAGCAATAACAGCGCTTGTCGTACCTATTCGAGGCGCAGCAGAGCAAGCGATTTTCAAATCTATGCCTCAAACCACAAAAGGGTTGCGATACAGGCGATTCCTGTTGACCGACGGCTAGGCAAGAAAGCCGAGAAAGCAGGCGAAGTTGACAAGATATTGACAGATTGACAGAGGCTCTCGCGGCTCGGCCTAGTAAGCGAACTAGCCCGAGCCTATTACGCATCCCTCAGAATTTAGCGTAGCTACTAGTGTCCGCTAGCCCCCGTGCTGCCGCATGAGAAACCCGTACCTAATTGGCCAGCATCCAGGATTGGCCACTTTTGTGGCGCATAGTGAATTGGGTTTAGCGCACTTGCCGCTTTTGAACTAAGGACCTCAAGTGTGGTATTTATGTATAAATGATGCATACCTACCTATCATCTGCGGCTGATAAAATACTACTTAGGAATATTTTAATCATGTAGAGGAGGGTGGGATTAAGAATTTGACCCCCATGATAGCTCAGATGGGCATATCATATGAGCAGTTTGGCATGTAAGAGAAAACAGATTCCTCCAATCACTAGGTTGTCTTTGGACAATTGATGCTGGATCAATGTGTATGTAAATATATACAAGAGAGACAAAAGGAAAAATGAATGTCACGGAAAAAACAACACTGTTAATCCCGTGAAGGTATTAACGGTATAGAGAAACACAAAAAGGTCAAAACAAAAACAAAACAAAATCCTGATGTACCTATTGAGATATATTCCTCGACGGATTCCAGATCAATATCCCAAGCGCAAACAAAGCCAAAAAAAAAAATTTATAGTTGAAACTCTGCAGATCTTCTATGCAACCAATTCTCACTCAATAACTTGCCTCTTTCCTCCTTTCAGGTTAACATAGAGACTCATAGCATTCCAGTCCTGAGGAACTTCACCTGATCAGCCAACAGCACATCTTCTATAACGCTATCTGTTTAAAGCACGCTATATGCCATCAGCTCCCGTTCCTCTTTCAAATGGTCCCGTTGAAATGGATTGGGTGAGTGTGTGTTTGGGGCAGGAGCAGATAAATCACCTGTTGTTTCCTGGGGTCTTTAGTGACGTGAGCTTTGCACACTACACGCCCGTGGCCGTCAAAGCAAGAAATAGTAGAGTGTTCATTGAGATCCCGCGCACTTTTGTGCTCCATTGAGCTATCCCAATGTTAGTCGGGTACTAGTTAGTTTCATATTCTCGACGGCCATATACGTTATCACGACAGAAGACACCCTCCCTGCTTGCTCCTCTGTGAACATATTTTCCCCCTCGACGGCTTTCACGACTCTTTCTGTTGTTTTGTTCAGAATTATCGGGTCAATAGCATCGATCAAGCGAATATAGCCCTTGCTTTGAACCTGTTCAGCAACATGGACACTGACATTGTTGCCAGCTCGGGAGACAGTGTCTGTCATGTGTCTTGAAGTCATTGTCTTGATTGGTAGCAAGAGAGTGTAGGGGGGATCAGACGATGAAGTAAGAGCAAATATTGTAGGGAAATCAAAGGTACAGATGTGGTTCAGTAGATTCGATATGCACCTCCAGGTCCGATGAGGTGTCAGAGATTGTGGCTTTATAGACCTCTAAGAGTTCTGCCAGCGCCTCTGTGAAGTTCATGAGACACGACCGTTATGCGAGCCGCCTCTGCCTACAACACAGGTTAGCATTGGCGGCGAAGAGCCATTCTACTTCAAACGAGCACCAATCATCTCATGGGGTATTCCAGTCAGACTGTGATTCTAGCCGTGTCCGACCGCCGACCTATTGTGTATTCAAGAGTTGCAACATCATTGTTGTGTGATGAGACGTTACTGTGGATGGTTACAAGGGTGTTAACAAGCTAGCTCCATAATAGGCATTATAATAAGAAGCTGGATTATGGTAAGTTGAAGATGCTGAGGGTATGCTGTTGGTAACTGAAGTGGAAGAACTCTGATATTTCAATTACTGGTGAGCCATGCAAAGGGTTTGGCGACAATCGGTCTGCCTCAGTGCCAATCCGAATATCATTGCCTGGAAAATGCCCTTAAAGCGTAGCGCCTGCAGGCCTTCCGGTACCACTTCATGAGTGTTTCAGTAGTCCATATTTGGGTCTTAAATTTTTAGACTGATAGATTAGTTCTAAATAAATGAGCAGGCCAACAAGCGTCAACATAAAAGAGAGAATAACACCACACCCCTTTTAGACTCCAATAATATAATCCTATAACCACAGATTGCTACAAACTAATTAGCCCTGGACATTGCTTAATGTGCGTTTTTAATTGGCTTTTTTTACTTATTAATATTTATTAAGATCGCTATAATTACGAGGCATTTCCCTATTTATAGTGTTAATAAATCTTTTTATTAAGGTAAGTGGTTAGCTCACCCCTATCTACGAAGATTGTTTTACCTGTAATTTAGCATAATTACCTAATATATTAACTTTGAACATCTAAATGGTCTACCGACTCCGTAGGGCTGTGTTAGCTATATTTACTTTTTGAAGCTTTTATTTCTTGAAAAACAGAAATTCTTTTGCCCCCGGTTGAAGGCGCCGCAGCCGGAAGGCGTGGATCAAAGGTGGTTAGTTTGGATGCCAGCCTTGTAGAACCGTTGATGCTGTTGCTAGGAGGAGAAATATAGGTGCGCTATAGGTGGAGCGGCTGAGTTTACTAAGTACGCGGTAACAATGGTGAATCTAGTGACAGCCACTGCTATATTGCAGTGAGCAAGTGTTCGGAATGCTAAGATTGTCATCGAAATAGGTAGCGGATTAGCGGGAAACGTCAAACCGCGCACAGCACTGGCCAGATATTTGTCCCACCAATTTCGGGTGGCTAGAGTACGCGGGTCACACGCAAACATAGCCACAATGGCCATACACAAGCACGACTTGACATGGCGTGTTCAATTGTAAGAAATTGGCCGGCCCTGAGTAGGGCACCAGAGGAGCTGCTTCTTGCAACAGCGGAAGTAGATCTTGGAAACTTCGCCCGACGGTGAGATGAGCATCTCCACGAAAATATCCCATGACAAAAGAAAGTATCAGCTGACCAGTAAACAAAATATGCTTTGGATAGGGAGCTTCATGTTCACTTGACGTTCTCGTCTTCTACACAACGGCCAATGTACTTGGACGTTAGATTCACACCCTTGCTGCTTAGTATTCCAGTGCTCTCAAACCCTTGCAAAATCTCATCCACAATACCAGCGTCAGCCAAAAGTGCCACATTAAGCTATCCCAGATAGACACCTCAGGTACGAGTAATGTTGCGCAAGTTACTGTGCAATAGTATGGAGACAGTGAGTATCTTTTCTAAGAACTAATCAGCCGATCTCTCCTGTAGATCGCACATGTCGGTAGATGAGCCCACAATTTCCAAATCCTTATGTAGTCGCCAGAAATGGGTGTCGTAGAGCTTCTTCCGCCGTTGGCCGTTTACTAGGGTCGATAATAAGTAGCGACTCTATGAAGTCAATGATCGAGGGCAAGACTGGTGGATTTTCTATGCGCTCAAGTTCTTCCCGTAAAGTTTGAACCTTGAACAGTTTCCCAATTGGGGGACCAGCGTCCATGTCTTTAATCTGTTCAGCAACATCCCACTCCTCCTCTATTTCTGGAGAACCATGATATTCTCCCAACGGACCAACTAGCAGGTGAATCTTGGCTATACACCATGCCTCAGTGAGGCCCTCGATAATCTTGTCAGATGCTCCGAATATCGTTGCTTGTCGCAGCCAGTGTGCTAACTGATTGCGCGGAGCTTAGCCATGGGATTGTAAAACTATAAGTTGGGAACTTACTGTAACGCCCACAGACCATATATCTGATGAGTGGAATACGCCAAGTCCTTTCCACACTTCGGGCGCTCGGCAAGGGAGACATTGAAGTCGCATTTCCTTAGGGCCCTCTGGAATCACTGCGGGCAGTGTAAATGTTTGACTCATAAGCATCTAGAGAAGAACGTACACATTCCAAGATCAGCCACCTTTACCTTGGGCGTGTCTACTTCTATTGCCGAGATCAGAATATTGTTGGGGTTGATATCTGAGGTCGTCATTATGTTAATCAGATGCAAAAAGGCAAAGGAAGATAGTCGTACCTGTATGTGCCTTGCCCAACTTTCGGAAGATATCAAGTGCTTCTAAGATTGACTCGGCTACGAGTTGAGGAAACGGGCTGCTGCCGTCGCGAAATGGGTGAGAAGGGAAATGCCATAAGTCTATGTCCATCCATTCAAAGATAAGGTAATGCTGATGATCGATACTTTCGGGTGGTTCGTCGGCTTGAAAGGGGCGGTCAAAAAACGGACCAATGGCCTCGTGTAATCGCCGAATGTACGGGGAACGGCTGATCTCTGGTATCTGATAGTTCGTGAATTCTCTGTGCAAAACGGCCCGCTCGAGTTCGGTGGACGAAGTCTTCACCACTGCCCTGGAGGTATGTTAACGTGTGACTACCTAACCACATCGGCGGGAGAATCTGGCTACCACTTCGAGTCAAGGTCGGAGCTGTCGAGAACTTGAGCCTTGAATACAGTGCCGGCTTTCAGGGCTTGGTGCAATTTGTAGGTTGCTCGTGCACCCTTGATAATGGATCCCGGTCCGAGAGCCATGGTGAAGTGCGATGACAGGCACAACTGCGGCGGTTGGTTAGGTAGGTATGGAGGGAAGTCAGATGGTTTGTTGCAGTAAGAAAAAGCTGCTTGGGATGTCAAAAGTGTGACGCATGATAATAGGTAGGACAATACTGCAGGCGATCGCCCTGCCATCAATGGCAATCAATGTACACATGTATCTCTAGTCTGCTAGGTGCTCGAGCCACTTTTCGTCCAACAAGTAAACTGCCTCAGTACGTACACTTAGTACTTGTACTACCGTGCGGACTCCACTTCCGTCGCACCTGCCGAGCCGAAGCATTCCTCCCTTCCCTGAACTTGATAGCCGGGCTGCTTGTGTGGCTGTCAGGTGTAGCGCACGTAGGGTCTCTGTTGATGGTAGTTTGGGTGGAGGTGATGACGGTTGGTGACACTGGTCGGGTTGGGAGAGAGGCATATCAACTAATATATCCCCCAAATTGGTAATCCGTTAACCAAGTCGGCTTTTGAATCCTTTTCGACATGCCATACTCGGAGGGTCGGAATGGAGAGATTAATAATTTCTATGTCCCCTTTGGTCTTTTTAACAGCCGCTGTACGATTTTCTTCCCGATTCCATCTCGTGATGTGTGCCTCCATCTCACCGAGATGCAACTTTCATAAATGGCCGAGTAGATCAGCTCAAGCCCACAAACCTTCCCTATCTCATGTTTTTTTCTTCTCCTTTTTTGTCTTCTTTTCTTTCATGCGTATTTTTGCGTGATCCTGTTCTATTTCTATCAACTTTAGGCCTGTACGGTTTACTTAAAAAAGCAAATTGTTAGACCAAGCTTGAGAGAGATCAAAATCCCCGAGAAGGTAAAAGAGCATGCTATGAAGGGAGGAGTAGCGAGGTGAGAATGTAGTTCTCGTACTGACATATAGATAAAGACGCATTTTAAAAAGCACTCAAAATAAACTAGCCAAGTGAAATAAAATGGAATCTGCGTTATCACTCTAGTTTATCGCAAAAGAGTCTTAAAACCCCCCAATTTTCATCGAGCAATATATTATATTCAATGCTATTCGCATCCTGTAGGCTGATTTTAAAAATAGATATTCTTATTTTTCAACTTCGGTCTCTATTTATTTCCTGATGTATGGCTCCTTCTCTGAATCTTAATTTCCTAACGATGTGAGTGAGGCCTGAACATGATGGTGAGGCTTTATTCGGAGTTTCCAGTCGAAATTTCATCCAGGGTGCGATATGATCTATGAGGGGCAAGGGTTTTGAATTTGCGTCAAGAAGGCTTGTTGCGGCCGCCACGACCAGCTAGTCCCCTACACGATCAGCAAAGGTGTTATTCTTTCGAAAGCGGATATCCCTTGTAGACCAAAGCAAGACATCAAGGTCGGATCTTTATACATTTTTTCGAACAGCTTCCAGACCGCATTTTTTAATAATATCACAATCAAAATACCTAAGTCCGTTCTTACTAATAATAGGCTAAAGTACAGATAAGACGTATTCTAATAAGTTAGAAGACGGGTAGTTAGGTTGGGGCGAAAGGAAATGGCCAGATAAGAGTCGGCTCCATATAGCTTCCTGCTTGGTTGCGAAGTCATACTATTGAATGGAATAATTTGTCGAGGGAGTAGACGGTCAGTCGGATCAGTAGTTCCACCTTGTGTAGTCGAGGATGGGTCGGTCACAATCTAAATGGCAAGCCTCGAGGTACAGCTGAAATATCTATAGTTTTGACCACCTAACACGCGTTCCAGTCGCCGCACGTTCATATTCTGCTGCTTCTTGTTGGCTTCATTCTTCTTCATATCTGTATTGCTCGCTTGGCACGCAACTTTCAGCTTATCCTTTATTGCCATCTTCCTTCTTAAAGCACTTGCTATAATCTTGAAATCCCGTCTACAGTAAATCTGAGCTATGTTTCAAATTTTCCTCGATAAAACCAAAATATTAAAGATAATAAACAGGGTCACTAAATACTAAGAGATGATATCTTTTTAGGATTTATCACCCAAATGTTTGGCAGGATGCAGAAGATCAACAAGAAATAGAATATGCTTTTTTTAAAAACATATTCTAGTTTTATTAACCACCCATAGGTTTAAAATCGTATTGATAAATCAATAGGAGCACAAAAAGCAGTAGGGATGTTATAGCATTAAAGTGCAACAATGAACAAGCTGAACGCTACCGTAATTACTATATTCGCTCATTACCTTTTATAGATAAGGCTTATAGTATTATCCTAGAACCAACAGTCGCTCAATTACCAAGACTATATCGTGTTCTCTTAAATGGGCTTAGAAGTAGTTAAACCAGTTACCAACCGTTAATTAATAACTAAAGGAGGAGCATACTTCTTCAGGTAAAAAGAAGAAGGAGGAAGGGGGGGGGGGGAGGGGGGTCTCTGGCACTTATGCATCGTAATGAAAGGTGATACCTTCCTATCAACGGCGATCTACACTCAGTGCTAGACTTGAGGCTTCCAGGCCAAACTAGACTGCAGGGCACTATGCTACCTTATATAAGGCGAGTTGACAATGCCCGCTCTCAACTGCCGAACACGTCAAAGGGAACTCGGCTGCCGTTTATCAGAGTAGTATCATCTAATATTCAAATCAAATTCATGACAATGCCTAGTAACTGGTTCAGAAACTGCTAGAATAAAGAAAAAATACTGATATATTTATTATGATATATTATGTACTCAGAACTTCTGACGGTGTGACCGCCGAAGGGCGCTGTAACTTGGTGGGCTTCTGCTAGAGTTAATAATATCGCTATTATCTTCCTCCAGTAGGAAGACAAAGATGAAAATTGAGGTAAATGAATGAATAACTAGGCGATTATGCGCATAAGAAATGCGAAGGGTAGAAGATAGCACCCCGCCAAAAGAATTGGAGGCGAACCCCGCCAAACAGCGTTAAATAGTATTGATGATTATGGTTTGAACATTAAGTTGGATCTGTGATTCATTAACCCCTCAACCTCATTAATATTTAAAATGATTCGCAAGGATTTTATCCAGGGAATACGATCACATAGCCCTCGCCGCCGGTCGGATAATATTAAGAAATTCTATCTCCTTCTCGTCGCCCTTGGCATCTTGTTCATCTGGCTTCTACGCGCAACAAATGGTGTTGATAAGCCAAGTCTGACCTGGAACAAAGTCCGAAAGTGTGCGACTGATAATTTCCATGCCGATCTGTCATTTTTGGACTCGGCGAAACCTATTCATGTAGATGAATTTCTCGAGCGGCGTGAGCGACTTGCTCAAGCCTTAGTTGCTTCTAACGCGGATGCATTCGTCCTAGAACCTGGGTACACTTTCCAGTATGTGAGCCGGTTGAGTCTATTCATTTTCATCACTCATAATACTTGAATTTAGGTATTATGGGAACATATCGCAGATGGACTGGGAACCATGGGAGCCCGAAGAGCGACCGTTCTTAATGCTCGTACTACCAACATTCTCACAATCGGGAGACATCTCGGCGAAGATGGCATTTTTAGCACCGCACTTTGAAGAGGGACGTGTGCGAATGCTTGGAATCCCGTCACGGGAAGATGAACTTGACATCGTGGTGTGGGAAGAGCATTGGGACCCATATGCTACTTTACTCGAATCGCACATTTTTGCCGGCTTCAATGACACTACAAAGCGACGGGCGCCGAAACTCGTGGTAGACGAGGAGATTCGTGATTTCATTTCCCGTGGTCTGTCGAACGCAGGCTTTGAAACCGTAGGTTTGACCCCCGAGGTTGAGCTAGTCCGCCAGATCAAGAGTTCGGCAGAAGTAGAGATACTCCGCGCCGTCAACACGGGCACCGTCGCAGCTGTGCGGGCAACGCGACCGTGTCTAGTTCCTGGTCTAACGGAGAACGAGGTTCGGGATATACTCAATGAAGTTTTGCTATCCATTGGCTTTGATCTCTTTTTTAATATAGTGTTATTCGAAGAGGACGGCGCGCTGCCGCACGGTGGCTTTATCGTGGGTGCAAAAAAGGCAACGGAGGACACGATGATCGTGATTGACGTTGGGTGCGTAATGAGACGAGTATTCGGCGCTTCGATCCAAATACTGACTTTCTACAGAGCCCATTATCTCGGATACTCTTCGGATATCTGCCGCAGCTTCTTTATCGATGCCGTGCGGCCAAATACCGCAAACCCATACTCTGGCTGGCTTTGGTTCTTAGGATTGCTTTCGCCTGGGTATATCCGAGACATCTCAAATCCAGGACTACGTGAAGAGAAGCTGAAAGTTTGGGATATCGTTCTCATGGCTCAATCGGCTGCGGAGGTTGCCTTGAAACCCGATAATACTGCTGCTAGCGTCGATCTAGCTGCTCGATCAGTCATCAAAGAGGCTGGGTACGGCGAACGCTTCACGCACCGATTGGGCCATGGGATCGGCATTAAAGGTATGCTATCTTACATTCATTCAATCATCCGTGTCTCATTGTATATCCACTAACCGAAACACCCACAGCACATGAATCACCCTACCTCAATCAATGGAACAGAGAAACACGACTGCGACCGGGAATGATATTCACTAATGAGCCTGGAATATATCTAGAAGGCAAGTTTGGGGTTCGCCATGAAGATGTCTACTTAGTGAGGCAAAATGGAGAGGCCGAATTGCTCAGCGGTCAAAGGGCAACCAGCCCGTACGACCCCTGAGACAACAGTGCCCTTCTACGTAACTAGCTACTGCGGTGATGCCATTCTCACCGTATCGATTCGTGTGGCGGATGGATGTATCACAAGAGATCACAGCGGGCCGAGATCACTTGGGACTAGACACCAATGGCCTGCCATCAAGTGGCGAGCTTTGCTACTGTAAGTTACTCAGACAAGGAAGCTCGCGCCTTGGTACTTTACCAATCTCAAATATCTCCTTCCAATTAATTACGCGACGCCTCAATTGAGCAGCCCATTGCACGATGTGAGCAGAAATGTGAGTATACTCGGGGAAATCTCCACACTCTAGAGGAGATCGATGCCTATGCCAAGTCTGGAGATCACTTCCAAGCGACGCGCCGCTCAATCCGAGCTCCCGACAACGGTAAATAGTGCTACCGTAGGTACTTGGCTGCTTTCGCCAGCAAGGGGGCCCTGCAAGCCTTTATCGAGCTCTCCCCAGCCCAGTTCCAACCAATTTGCTGTAGACCTTCCATCTTCATCCTAGCTCCACAAGCTCTTGTGGGCTTTCATCGTGATCAACGCCATCATTTCGGACGCTGGTATCATCCCCAACTAATGCAGCTTACCCTCTGCTCCAATATCAATATCGCGTGCGTAGTGTACATAGCTGCACCTGCCCGATGCGATCGAAGCCCGCTTTGCTATCGAGCTGCCATCGTTGCCCATCTTAGTCCTAGTACTAGCCCCTCTCATATTCTTCGTGAATAACATTGCAGGTCCCGTGGGTTGACTAAGTGCCTCGCTCTTGTTCCTGTTTCTTAGCTGTCCGTTGTTTTTCAGGAGAGTATCTATACTAACCATCAATATCGTGACAATGGTTGGATATAGCCGGGTCCTGGGCTTATTCGCCCTTGTTTCGGCAGCTCAAGCGCTACAACGGTCATCGCTGCCTATTAGCGAGCTCAAGAAACAGGTACCGTAACCTCAATTCGCTCGATGGACAGTCAACTCAGCTCACACATGACGGTGAATAGATCCGAGGCGTTCAGAAGCTGAGCGCTCGAGACGACGACCTTGCGGCACTCTATCCCGAGTATAACCTTTCGACGCCGATCGATCACTTCCACAACGACTCCCTCTACGAGCCACACTCCGATGGCAAGTTTAATCTGCGTTACTGGTTCGATGCTCAGTACTATAAACCTGGTGGACCTGTAATCGTCCTGGCTGGTGGTGAGACCGACGGGTCTGACCGACTCCCATTCTTGCAGAAGGGAATTGTGTACCAGCTTGCGAAGGCGACGAACGGCGTAGGCGTCATCTTGGAGCACCGGTACTACGGTTCGAGTATTCCGACAACAGACTTCAGCACGGAGAACCTCCGCTTCTTGACTACCGACCAAGCCCTTGCCGATACCGCCTACTTCGCCAATCATGTCAAATTCGCCGGCCTGGAACACGTCGATTTCAGTCCTAAGAAGACGGCATGGATCGCCTACGGCGGGTCCTATGCCGGCGCATTTGTCGCGCTCCTGCGCAAATTGTACCCTAATGAGTATTGGGGTGCGATATCATCCTCGGGTGTGCCGGAGGCTATCTGGGACTACTACAAGTATTTCGAGGCCGCTGCTGTTTACGGGCCCCCTGCTTGCGTCGAGAACACCCAGAAGGTTACCGATATCATCGACAAGATCCTAATTGGCAAGAAGGGCACCAAGTATGTCGGTCAGCTCAAGAGTGTATTCGGACTCCCTAACGTCACCCATGATGGTGACTTCGCAAGCGTCATCAATGGTGGTATCTACGGTCTCCAGAGCCTGAATTGGGATCCCACACAAAGCTCCAATCAGTTTTTCGACTACTGCGACATTGTCTCGTCCGATGAGCTGAAGTACCCTAAAACGGAGTCGCTGAGGGGTTCGGTCAACGAGCTTATTACGGTCGCTGGTTATGGCGCCGAAGTTGACACATTGTCAAACCATGTGCTTAACTACGTCGGCTACTACGCGCCTACAGCTGCGGGGTGTGAAAGTGAAGACCAGGATGAATGCTTCAGCACGTATGACACGGAGTTCTACAGCCAAGACAGCATCTCTCAGTCGTGGCGTCTATGGCCATATCAATACTGCACACAGTAAGCGACCCATGCCTCCATTGAAATGTGGCTGCTAACATGATATGTAGATGGGGTTATCTCCAGACTGGTAGCGGAGTTCCTGCTGACCAATTGCCCCTGATTTCACGCACTATCGACATAGACTACTCCTCGGTTATCTGCCGTGATGCCTTCAACTTGACCGAGACAGCAAATGTTGATGCCATCAATAAATATGGTGGTTTCGACCTCAGCTACCCTCGCCTTGCCTGGGTCGATGGCGAATGGGACCCATGGCGCGCAGCTGGTGTGCATGCGATTGGCCTCCCCGCTCGCGAGTCCACCACCTCGGAGCCCTATATTCTGATCGCCAAGGCCGTCCATCACTGGGACGAGAACGGCCTATTCCCGAACGAGACGACGCCCGAGCTTCCTCCAGCTCCAGTTGTCGATGCCCAAAAGCAGGAAGCCATCTTTGTTAAGGCATGGGTGAAGGAGTTTCAGAAGAAGCAGAGCCACTGTAAAAAAGAGTACTAAATCAGCCTAAGTTGTAGCGAGTTACTGATAACATTTGTAGATACCGTAAATGAGCCAGACGAGCTCTAATATGGACCATATATTGGGTTCGTTTAATACTTAGAAGGATAATCGATATAGTCCCTGACGATATTCACTTACGTCAAATTTGTAGGCTCTTCTCGTAATGTCACTGTGATATCTTCTATGTTTCGCCCTTTCCTGGTTAAACTCGGGGCTGAGCTCTCATTTATTTGAGTCCCCCCCATGGATACAATAATTCTTCGCAACACCTCTTGTGCCACGTTATATTACACTCCTGATTTAGAGTTTGGACACTTCCGCCATGTGTTCACCTCCGAAAACAATGGCTTGATTCAACTCCAAGCTAGCCTGGGCTCTGTCTGAAGTTTGAGTTTGACTTGTCGATATCCTCCTACTAGCGAAATAACGTTGACACATCTCTCGTACCACCGGGCCATTACTAGTCTGCGCATCCAGTAAGAAGAGAACAGCCATCAGGATCTCGGCAAGTTTCCAGAGAATTCCCCTAGCATTCTGCAGTAGGTCCTCTTGCGAGCTCGCCTCTACTTGTGCTTTTAATGACTCCCAAAGCTTTGCGATAGGTTCACTCGTTAAGTCTCTTTCTCCGCTTGTTATGATCAAGTTGAGGGTTTTGATACTATCGGATCCTCCTTTAGGGTGCTTCAGGGCTCGAATGAGGTCGGTGGCTAGAACATCTGTTGTGCCCTCCCAGATGTTGAGCACGCATGCGTCTCTAAATAGCCTCGCAATGTTCATGTATTCGGACTCGGTATTCTCCAAGTATCCCACGCCGCCGAGGGATTCCATACATGCGTATATGAGTGGGATAGCCTGCTTAGTAACGTATGCTTTCAGCAACGGGGTGACCACCCGTAAAAGCGATGTGACGTCTTCGGAAGGGGGAGTGATAGCTGCGATGGAGGGCGGAGGCGACCGAGTGGATGTCGGGTGTTCCTCCATACCTAACAAATAGCTACTATAGAATGTGAGAAGCATCATGGCATGGTGTTCCACAGTCATGTCAGCGAGTGTGCGCATATGCAGTGCACTATCGACAAGCCTCACCCGCTTCCCACGACCAGCACCCACTTCACGTATCTCAGCAAACGCTCGCGCAACTGCTAAGCCGCGGCTGAGGTATCCAAGCGCACTGATCGCTGATCGAATTCGTGTGATCGTCAAGATTTTCGATATTTCCTTGATTCCGTGTCCCTCTTCCCCAATAAGCCACCCCCTCATACCTCGGAGCTGGAGCTCGGCGGTCGGGAGCGACTTAGTGCCCATCTTATTCTTTAACCTTGAGATCGTAACACCGTTAAGCTCTGTGCCGCCCACAACGCCTGTGGCGGAGACTGCAAGGGACGGATTGTACCGCCTCATTGGAGCATAGAAGGCCGATAGGCCCTTTGGAGTTTGGGCTAAGAGTATCGTCATATTGCTGTCTGTTGCGCTCGAAAACCACTTGAATCCGTCTATACTCCATGGGCCGAGAGGTATGTTCTCTTTAGGATCGCAAAGAGGAGCGTCGGTTGGAAGAGGCGAGTACGTTGCAATGGTTTCAGACCGTGATACGTCACTCCCACCTATGCGTTCTGTCATCCATTGTCCGCTAGTCCAAGCTCTAGCTGGATCTCGAGACACGAGGTGGTCGTAAGCGTTTCGAAAAACCTTCCGTTCCGCCGCGCTGAGCTTAGGATTTTCCAGGTGATGCTGTAGAACCCGAGCAGCACCATCGGCCATCGCACCCGGACATCCCACATTTGCGGACGAAGATTCAAAGATGAGTTCGCGGAGATATTGTACGACCCGGGTGTATTGGTCTAATCCTGCCTCGTAGCCTTGACTGACAAAACTACATGACTTAGTGTACCGCACTCCCAGACAGTCTGTCGTGACGAGACGATATACATACCCTTTTTCGATACTAAAGCCCTGCAGTTTCCTCCAACCCTCTGTGACAACCAACTCCGTGCTCACAGGTTGGCCGAAGGCATTTCTGCCGCCGCCTGTGACATATGGTTGGTTCTTCTCGGCATCTGTCACCCACTCGAAAATATGTTGTTGTAGTACCTCATCTCCTAGGCAGCTGATTTCTGGCGCAACGGTTTGAGCGATGTCCGCTGGTAAGAATACTATGAACCTGGTTTAGCAATTATAATAAGATAGATCTTAAAGCGGCATTGTTACTTACACTTGAAGACGCGTTTTATACTTGGATCATGAATAAATTGGTTCTTCAGCGTCGGTTGGAGCTGGAAGAAGCCAGTATTAGCACTTGCTGGTTCCATTTTGCACGGAAAAATCTCACACATGGTTGGAAACACGAATTGTACGGGCCTAAGCCATTCTTTTATGAGCCCTTTATGGCTAAGTCCCCATCTACAAAGTCGTAGTCCCTCTTGTATCATCCTAGTAATAGTTCTTCGTCTATAGAGTGCCTCACGAGTCGAGACACACTGCCGAGGCGCCCCACGCCATCGTTCGTAACACATGCTTGACCCCAGCTCGCTCACTTTCCGTTCTGAGACAAGCAGAGTTGCGACGACCCAATTATGGACAAATGATGGTCAAGCTACCCATTGCCGAATTTGGAAAGACTCACGTGCTGGGGCAAGTAAGCGCGGAAACAATTCCGCTTGACTTCGAATCTATCATCGTTTTTCCCACGGCATAATAGTCTTTATTACACCACATACATGGATACGATGAACCGCGCCTTCTTCCCATGGCCTCCCTATACCCGGGGTCACATATACGGAATAATGTGACATCAACCCCTCACCATATACCTAGCTAAGGATAAAAGAACCAACAAACGTATGACCCTCGCTCTAGTGAGAGTTCAAAGCTCATCTCGTTATTCGTCACGTTAAGGCCTGCTGGTGGTTGCATCACAACAATGTGACCAAGGTTTAGTGATGCATTAGTCACATGGGAGCTAAGAGCGGCGGATACTTGCAGTGTATAATACACTCCCCCCCCCCCCCCCCCCCCCCCCCCCCCCCCCCCGCCTCACCCTTTCTATACTCCATAGGGATCCCGTATCCTGGGTGACCCCAGAATATGAACCGAATAGCCGATTTTTCGGATATTGAAAGGTGCAACTAGGTATCGCCTAGTTTAGTCTAGGAGCCAATGGAACTGCAGCCAGGTCCAGGACTCTGGACCCCTCGACCGCCACACCGACGTCTTTACACTAGACCAGCCTGACATAGTTGTTCGAGTTTCCGCGCCCAGTCGATGGGCTGTCACAGTAGTTGATTTCGATCGTGAGACTTATTATAGTCCTCACCCAAACTCGCCTAATGCTGCCACTTCTGGAGGTTTCGCGCTTTGAAAAGAGAGAATCCGATGTTTAGTCTTCCGTGGCGAATATAACAACCGAGATATAAGTGTGGCGTGGTTAGATTGCAATTCCCTTAATTATGATTTCAGGTAGCTTGGGCTAGGCATTCGATTTCTTTATATTGTTCTCGTATGCTTGTCTTTCCGCCTGCTATGCATCATCAAAGCTGCTAATATAGCCAATTTCATAATCATACAGTCTTTGTTACCGCGATGCCATTTTTGTTCCTCAACACACTACGTCAAGGTTATCAACCAAGAACCTGCGGGGAAACCAAGAAGGTGCACCGTTAAGTATGTGCTGACAAGTCCCAAGGGCTTCGTTTCAGTGTAAGTGAGTGACGCAAGCTACGAGTGCCGAAGGGTTGAGATAACAGAAGAATAGCATGTCCTTTATCCCTTCGGACAAATTTCTTCACCTGGTACTTATCATACAAGATTTGGACTGCGACTAAAGCAACTCGGAAAAAAGTGCCATCGGAGTTTGCCAGCTTTGACAAGTTTCTCGTTGGAGCAGCTGCGGAGAATGCCGAGTCAATATACCACTGCGGAACTCGGTATAACTTGCATCTGCGCTGGACCTTGGCGGTCCAGTCATCCTCTATGACGCTTAGCAGCGCTTCCGCAGCCGGCATGCCAAGATATCTGGAAGATTAACTGAGGTATGCAGTTCGCTCACAGACCTCCGTTAGTCTGGATCTTGGCTAAGCTTGACATGCTCATGCAAGTTATGCATGAACTTACAGTGAAAAAGGGACACATCTTTGATTTCAATATCTGAGACAACTCAAACCACAAGGTTCACAACTGAGGCTCACTGCCCTTGAAGTTGAAAATGTTTGCAATGTTATGGAATGTGGTAATGCAAAGTGCTTCACAAACACTGGTCATGAGCGCATAGAAAATAACACTAGTGCATGAACCAGGTTTGTATGCAATCCTACAGGTATCTCTTATGTAACGATCCTAGGTACAAACTATATACAGCGCTCTACGAGCTCTTCATATGTACAACAGGCTCTGGCCTTGATCTTTCAGTTAAAACCATCATCTAATCGTTGTGGCTTAGGCGCAGGTCAAGGTATTGCTCCAGGACGGAATCAGTACTTTCGTTTCTCGAGTGCTTCTCCGATCCTTGAAGTTTTCTTAGTCTTTGATCTCTGGTTTCATGTTCAACTTTCCAGAACTTCTCATCCACTCTACCTGTGTAACTGAGACTTTCGGTCGGGCGAAAGTGGAATTCTCTACTGAGCCTCTCCTCCGCGATGGCATCCAACCCGACGCCATCACGATTAGATAAAGCCGTGGCGGAGCTGGAACGCGACAGGGAGCCGGACCGATGATGCATGCGTTGTCTTTCCTGGGTTTCCCTCTCTTCCTGGGCCTCTCTCTCGATGAGCTCGCGCAGAATGCCGCGACCTTCTTCCCGGTCTTCTTCGCTCGTAATCTGCAGCCCCCAAGCCCTGAGAAACATCGCCTCACCTCGGTAATGCCGGTGCAGCCAGAACCTCTCCTTTGGTGTAAGCTTGTGCTCTGCCCCCGGGTGCTGCCCGTCTACCTGCTCCTGGAGTTCATTAGGCGGACTCCTCTCATTACCACGGTCGCTTGAGCTAGACTGTCCTCTTCTATGAAATTGATCACGGGCTTTGCCTTGGCCGGTCAACTTGGTCCCTGAGATTGGTGGTAGAGGCACGTTAGGCGGAGCGCTCGTAAGTGGCGGTAGCATCTGAGCCTCTCGAATTATCTTTCCAGGTTTTGGAGAACTCCTCGTACTCCTTTGGGGTTCCTGAATTTTTGGCTCATGCGGCCATGTTTCGCGCACGTGTAAGCTGTCTTTCGTCTCTAGAGAAACGAGTTGCGGGGGTAAGCCCCCCCATTCCGCCACTCTTGGAACCTCGGCATTCGATTGAGTCCGCCGGAGATGAATTTCTTTCGCCCTTGATGGAACGTTATGTCCAACAGTCCGCTTCGTCGTTGGATGGGGCATGTAGCGCGATGCTTGGGATAAGGAAGTCGACCTCTTGGGGAACTGGACGGAACGGACTGGGTTCGTCTCGGGAATATCTATGGGGGAAGAGGCTGGCGACTGAAGGGGTGAGACGCTTGCCGGAGGACTATCATAAGTCGCATTACTTGACGAGCTAAACGAGAATGGAGAAGGTAACCCCTCTTTGGGGGTGGTCGTATTGGGGCTCATATATGGATAGACCGTCCCCGGGGTTAAATGATGCGGCTCGTTCTTCCTTTTCTGCACTTCCGGCTGTAACTCTGGAAACCATTGTGTTATTGGTCTATCGCTATCGAGATTCAAGGCGTCGGGCGTTTTCTGAGGGCCATTACCGGGGCCTGCAATGGCGATACCTATTCCGGGCGGGTTCGGCGGCGGCGGGTTAAAAGCCCACTGTGTTAGAGGCCGTTCCGTTGGCTTGGATCGATCAGGGGCGGGAAGGTCCAGCACCTCAAAAGCGGTCCCCACGCGTGCGCCTCCAAGGTGAACGATCTCGGGTTCGGCAGTACGTCTGGAGTTATGATTGGAACTGGTTCAATTAACCACGCGTTAGTTGGTACTAGGGAATAGCATTAATTTGGAGGGGAAGGGTTGGCACGTACTTGAAACTCGTTTTGCTGGAATTCCATTTCACCCAGTTTAGAGCCCTTTGACTGGGCTCTCTAGAGGGTGGCATTCTGGATTTTCCCCGAGACCTCTCACCAATTGCAGCTCACTCCAAACGATAGAGCACGACAGCGTCGCGAGCACGAAGCCAAAAGAATATGACGATGCCAGCGCAACGTGGCGTGGCAGGGAAAGAAGAATATTCAGGAGGCTGATATCTCACCCTATTCTCTTTAAAGACATTTCTAGACCTGAAAGAACCGACCCGCTTGACGCGTTCTGGAATTTATTGGGTCTGCAGTAGCGTATACCATCCTAGCACCAGACTAACTAGGTACGCTAATATAATATCCCTGCCAGGTCATGAATCTCAAACGCAAGCTATCACCCAATTAGCGATAGTTGTTGAGTGGAACATGTTCCCTGAGTAGCCGAATGAGGCGCCGGGTCCCAAGTCCCCGGACTCAATCGAACTCATTGCTATGACAGGTTTAGAAGGAGTACTTTTATTTCAACGTAGGTAAGTGAGATCATATAGACACGCAATTAGAAACAAGAGCCATTGAATCTTTTAACCATCAGTCTTGTGAGTCCCCAACTGGAAACGCGTACCATCGCTGCTTGTCACACCCCGCCGAATACGCTGTTTGAAATGGGGAAGTCCGTACCTAGAGCTGAAAAAAAGAATCCCAGCGTCGTGTAGGAAGCATACGTCATTCGATTTTGATGAAATGTCCCATGACTTATTTGTCCTTTCCGGCACGCGAGATTCGAAATCATTGTTCCTTGTTCTCAATACCTGTGCCAATCTACTGCGTACTGTAGCAGAGCTAGGTATGCGCTTTGTTGGACGTTCTGAGTCAGTCGTGCTCGAGTCTAATGACAAAGCTTAAACTCGTATGCGCATGTCAGCCACCCGCATACGCAGTACAGCATTTTAGGTAGAGAGGTCAGGAGTGCGGGTTACTTACTCATGAGGTACTATGACCCGTTATCTCGCCGATATTCGGCCAACGCGCTCGTCACCGACGATATCTATTATAGTAAAAATGAAGACAGGCTCGGCTCAAGTCACCAACGGAATAACCACTGGCTGAGCTAGGGTTTAGCCATTTAGACCCGGGCGCGCATCTAGCCCTTTGGCCAATGAGAACGTGTACATAATAAACGAAGCAATCTATTCAGAGTCAAATGGGGTTTGTTGCCTGATATAACTGTTCTGTTGATATCCCTATCTCAACCTTATATAGAGGATGGTTTCTAAGAGCGGCATCCTGGATACCATATCTGCCCCAGAATAGTAGATTTGCTTGGATGCTATCATGCAAGAATAGGCACGGATCCGTGATTGCAACACCCATTGGTAATACCTAAGTACCGGATAACTCTAGCATATTTCCCGCGCGCAACCCTACTCCTATATCTATGGTTCTCTCCATCCGTCTTCCGTTTCCAATAGGTCCACGATTCTATCAGAGTAAGACTTAGAAGGGATGCTGTCCTGTGCCTCTGAATCCATAGTATTATTCTCATCTCTGAACACTCTAGGCGTCTCTGCTGGATCAGTAACCCCTTCCGTATGGCGAATATGAGCATGCTGTGTATTTTTCCTCTGGCGTCTTATCCAACTCCAGCGGATTGCCATTGACAGAAGCCGAATATAACAGCGGCTAATATTGCTATAACCCCAAGCACGATTTCACTGGTATTATTGCTGGAGTTGCCATCAGTGCTTCCGTCGCTGGGCGAACTCGGTATATCATCAGTGAACATCTCGATTTTCTGCGTAGGATCCACGGCCATACGCATGCTCTTTTGCCATGGGATAGTCGTTATTTGCAGGCTTGCATCAGCGCAGCATGATGCTGCGAATTCAAAATTTCCTGATCCAACGTAATATTCGCCATTATTATAAGGTGTGCATGACCAGAGAATACGCCTTTTCGACCCATTGAGAATCTTGTGCCGGTCCTCGACGAAGCACTGTTGACAGGGCGAAGGCCAGGCAGCATCGGTAACGCTCCGGAGAAGAGCTTAAGTTGTATGTGTTGTTAGAAATCGTCACCCCTATAAAAAAGGACTTTCCGAGAACAAATTAAACGAGGAGCCCGCAACCTTTTCGGAGACCAGCAAATATCACAAAAGCTTAAATTTATCTTATGGGACATAATTAGGCCGGATTCTACCTACCTTATGGCCCAGCACACCATCTGCCTTACAGCTGAGATCGATGGCGTTTGTGGCTTTAAAAATACCAAGGATATAGTTACTGATCAGGATATCCTTACTGCTGACACTGGAGGCAGTTAGTCTATATAATCACCAACTTGAAGCCGATTTAGAAGAAGACAATGAGACTCCAAGATTTTGGCTCAGACGAGAATTGTGGACGACTCTGGAAGGCCATGTCAACGGAATATCTCCTGAGCTAGTCGGTCTTCCAGTGACTGTTTCATTCTGTTTCCCCGTCACACATCCAGCACCGCAGCCGATTTCTTCTCTCGATAACTGATATAAGATAGCATAAACAACAAGACAACAGAAATAAATAGGTCGCTGTTGGTTTGCTTTCTGATATTTTCACACTATTCCTGCAACCTGTGTTGGAGCCCCCCTTCAGAATTAGGGCTTCTCTGGGTGAGGATACTGCCATGTCCTTGAGTTGTGGGAACTTCTCTAATCAACCCAATGCAGGGACACCGTAGGCCTAAATGCCACATCGCGCCTCTATTAACTGACACTCTGCTGAATTTCTATTCATTACAGCACCTTAGCAGTAGCTAGCACCATTCTTTTCTTTCCGACCGTTTTCTAGCACGGACCATGCGTCTCCGAGAAAACATAGCTCGTACAGTCAGACACGGGAAACATACGTGAAGAGAATACTGCTCCATCAAATAAGCCCATAGGATTTTATACGCCCGAGGGGCTCGGTGGTAAAGTCGTAGACTCAGTTGCAGTCAAAAGTGGATCAAGACCGGAAGAAAAGTAGCTGCTATCTGGGTGCAATAACTTGAGAGTGATAACAAATACAAGGCATCGCCGCCGCTTGTGCATTCTTTTGCTCCTATTTCCGTATCAATTGAAAAGTCGCGCTCGGGGAATGGGGGCTAAGGAGGTCCACCAACCTTTTCTAGCTAATACTCAGTTAATAACGGTTAAAAAAGCGTTTATAAAAAAGAAAAACCCCATAGTCCATTATTATCTTGGGAATGATGACATATAGTTTGCCAATCAAAGAGACCTTGGAGGTTAACCACATGAAAGCACAGGCTTACTTCGTTAGCGAAGGCTTAAGGCAAACTAGTTTTCCTCATCCCCGGCCGCCCTTAGAGGAGACAACCTCTTTGTAACGGTTATCCATGTTCTTGAAGCTAATTCCGATATCTTGACGAAAAACATTCCTGTATTTCTAGGAGGAGCTGATCTCGCACGCCTGCGGGAGGTATGACAGGAGATAAGGGTCGGGGTTTCGGCTTTGATATCTTTTCCCATTCACCTTTGCGACAATGTAAGACAGAGCACTTCTCTTGTGACACCTCATACTACTGGCGGTATTCTTTGAGAAGGTTGTAGATATTCTTAGTAGAGCCGAGACATCAAATAACAAGAGCTGGCGGATCGTTGGTGATTTTTTTTTTTTGATCGCCTGCTGCGCTCAAATAAAAATAAAGGTCCTACCTACCACACAAACTAGGACGATGCTTAAACTCATGGTCAACATCGTTAACATCGTTGTTCTTGTTGACATAAAAACCAACAATAAATGAAGCGGCAGATCTTATCTACTGTGGCAAGGTGTTGAACTGACCTTGTGATTGGCTCTAATCCTATCCATACAGTTCAAATGATTCGATACACTGTAGCCTTCCACCCCTTATTCAATGTCTTTGTCTTCAGTTAGGGTGCACCAGTCTAGGATATTGGTGGTCGTAAACAGCGCGCAGATATTATTTTTCATCAGTGCTTGAGAGTTATCACTAGGCTACCGACATTCTATCATCCCCTACCGCCTCTAAGACGATACCTTTGTTTATATGTGACCGCACAACCTCAATATGGGCTCCTAATAACGCTATTGAAAAGCTACTGCCCAGCCCTCAATAGCACTGCCTCGGGGGCAGAATTCTAGGCGCTCGACATGCACCATGCAGGCAGTGTGGCAGGCTCCAATTGGCAAAGTAATCAGGGATCAGTGAGTATGGTGAGTGGCTGTAACCAGCACTGCCACTGCATGAAAGCGACGCTGACCACCAATTCTATATCAAGGCTGATTCTGCCCAATTTTTAGTTGCTTATATGAAGGGGTGGGGCTGGGAAATCATTTACCTCGAACTTTCCCTCAAACGCACTGAGTCGGTTTCATCAGTACTCGAAACTAGCCGATATGGAAGCTTTTGGTACAGCGGCAGCTGTCACGGAGCTTCTTAGCCTGTCTATCAAAGTTAGCAAGGCTGCGAAGAGCCTTGTAGAATCATTTGCCAATGCGCCCGACGAGTTGGTCCAGCTGGCAACAAAGCTCACTCATATACAATTGCGTATTCAGCAACTGTACATGTTAGACCAAGAACTGAGTGTAGCGGATTCGGCTGTGCTACTTCCATCAGAGCACCAAACAGTGCTATCAACAGGTCTTCAAACCAATTTAGAGGCGCTACAAGCAGTCCAGAGTCTATGCAATGCTCGCTTGGGCAATTCGGAAACAATTGGAACTAGGTAGCGATGGGCAATGCTCGACAAGAAAAAGGCTAGTCGGATACTTGAAAAAATCACGAAAGCAGAATCCGATCTGAGCGTTATGCTAACAATACTCGGAGTGTACGGATCCTCTTTATCTTTGTTCATCGACCCACCCCTTCTTTCTACAATCCAGCCTCACTCCTTCCTCTATGGATCGTATTAATAATCTTGTATAAAGTTTCTAACTTCTCACAGGCGATTGACCTCGTTGAACCAAATTTCCTTAGGAGCTCTCAATGCGAGCCATTCGCTTCTACATTCAGAATTAAAGGAGTCGACTAAAGCCGTCAAAGAATTGATACATGTAGAGATCCAAGGTTTGATCAGAGACGTAAGCGCAGATTCTCATACCCGGAGAAACCTCATGATGTGTGCCTCCACTTACAGATAGTAGAGTTCGGTCGATAATCTCAACATGACTGCGGCGGTTTCAGATGACAATCCATACCAGCCCACCCATACTGAGAATACGCTTTGTGTGCATGTAAAAACCGCGCGGCAAAATCACCGACGTGAACTGGAAAAGCAGTCACCACCTGTGTTAACATTTGTTTCAAGTACCCACACTAAAGAGAGACTCGACCCGGGCATGAGGCTGATTGAACACGATATGAGGAGAAGCTTAAGCACCCACTCCGTAGTCTACGGTAGCTTACGCAGATTGCACACAACTGAGAAGCGTGCAATAGGTGCAATGCTGACGGTGCAATCTAAGCGGAATCGCCGAAAGCTTAGGCTTGTGTTTGAAATCGGCTTCAAGCTGTTCAGTCAACATGTCTTACGATTCGAACTAAACTTGCGACAAACTGCACGACGTTGGACTAGCATGCCAACGGTGGACTGCTCGATGCCTATTTTCAACGTGCGACCGAATGACGCCCCCATATTCCAGGCTTGTCGCGATAAAGACGTAAATAGAGTACGGTACTTATTGGAAAGTGGGCAGGCAAGTGTACATGATGTCGATGACGAAGTTGGAGGGCTGCTTGAGGTGCGTAGGTGGAAACCCACGATGGGTGGAAAGAACTGGTGTTGGTTGCAGTATGGCTGACCATCGACAGCATGCTTTGAAGAGATACTGCAGAATGGGGTCATACACTTCTGACTTGGACGAAAACTATCATCGAATTCAGCAGCTAGTACAGCACCTTCTAGACCAAGGATGTGATCCAAATACTTTCTACGGGCCAATACGTTGGGGTAGATTGTAAGTATCAGTCGCCTTTTCCTTGGTCATACATGTCTACCTAACTCACCGTTCAAAGACCAGCCATCCTGTGGGCATTTGATTGGGGATATTCCTCCGCCGTTTCCGCCTTGCTGTTGCACGGAGCCGACATCGTTTCTTTCGATTCGATAGTGCCAGGTTGCCTCCAAGACGTGAACGCTGGCTTCGAATGGAAACTGAAGATACTGCGATCAGTGGGTTTCTCGGACTGGAAACCTGAGTCACGTCCCGAGGTATTACCTGCGACTACTATTTTGCATGGCGCCTGCGAGTCATCCAACGTCCAGGAAGTTCTGTTTGCGCTAGAAGTCGCTGGCCTGGACCCAGACATGGCATTGGCAACTGCTGTCCGAGCAGGTTTCCTGAAGGGAGCAGCAATCTTGATCGAATGTGGGGCCACGGTACATCGTTGCAGGTACTTACACGGCTGGTACCCTGAGGGCCCCACTGCCAGGACTCATTATCTTTTCCTTCAGGGAGCCAATCCACGGCGCACAACACAGTTCGGTGAATCGACATGGCACGATACTTGGTTCACAGTCGACAGAAGGGACTTTAATCAATACACGGAAGTTATGTCTGCGAGCACCCGAGGTGGCAAGATTTTTCAGTTATGGTGTTGGTGATTTTTGGGCATCCGGTAAGATATATGAGTGGTATATATCCGATCTCGAAAATGCGGAGCAAACAAGAAGACCACGATTGAATTTCGGTTGGACTCGCTCGGGCCGAATATACCGGGCATCATCCGGCCAGGATGGGAAAGGGTCACAGGGAGGAGAAACTGAGGAGGCAAGGCCTACTTTGGTTCAAACTCGTCGCTGCCAGAGCTCTAACGGTACAGTGAATAATCATCTGAATGATGCTAGAGTGGATTCGGCACACTGGGGAGAAGAAAACCCTCAGGTCAGTCGTGATGAACTCAAGAATCCCTGTGACCTGGGTTCCTTTTTCAGATATCAAACGCAATTCTGCCACCATACTTCTTCCGCCGAAGGCCGCCGACGTCTCACGCGTTTTCCGATGGTCTTAGCACTCTGCGATGCCCTGCAATTTGCCGGATACCGCGCAGAGATGGATGACGACGGGGATATATGGTATGAAATCGACGATGGTGATAGGTACTTTGATGCCAAAGAACATCAGGACGGAGATGGTCGTGGGGACTGGATCGCGGAGTTTTGTCCGATTTGTCAAGACTTCGAGAGACATGGCCTAGGTCATGTGCTAGAAAAGGCTGAGGAGGCTAAACGGGAACTACGGGAATACAGGGAGAAGGTCAGAGCTGCAAAGTATGGTGTGTAATAATGCTGCAAACTACTTCCTTGACTGGTCTATGTATATTGAAGTGGTGTGAGTGGATCATAGGGGCTTAGCATGTGCGTAAGCCACTTGGCGGCTTTACTTAGGAGGGATATAAACACTATGGGCGTCGATTTTCGGGGGAAGGAGAGTGGCATACACAACATAGCTAGCATTGCGAATGAATTCACGACTTCTATTTCCTTCACTTGATCAATTAATTCCCCAAGAACACAGAGTGGTAAGCTTGTCACGTCTTATGCCCCTCGAGAGGCTTGGGAGGCTGCAAAACAGAGGACCTGCCTGACGTTAAGCGCCATCAATTAATCAATTCGACTGCAATAATAGCCGGGAGAAGCCGTGTCCAAGGGGCCATCCTAGTGAAAGCTGAAGGAATCGAACATAGCTTGGGATAGTTGACATAAGGGATCGGTTTACCTGCTCCTCTTTACCTCGTGGGAACTTGTACTTCTGTTTAATATAAAAACTCCGTCTTTGTATTGTTCGATAGCGAGTCAAACAAGAGAATGTATACCTAATAATAGTGCCTTGTAGCAGTAGAATTGACTGACGTTTCTGAGTGTTACAAGAATATCCATATCAGCAGTAAATTATTTCAGCGAGCATAACACTCACTAAATCCGCTACGATCGGCGTTGCCTTGATCAGGCTCATAGACATATAATTCCAGTTCGAACGAGGGTGTCTAAGGAATTATGATGTTCAATGTTCAGTGCTTAGAGGAAGGGAGGGGAGCGTGAGTTGAAATGCAATTGAGCACAGCCTCTCCAGGAATCAAAGATGCGCGCATGAAGATATTTGCAAAATGGGAGTCTAGTGCGGAATTGCTGTTCTTGGGATGCACGACTTACATGTAACCGACGTGAACTCCAGGCATACGAGGTATTGGTCATCATTCGGTACGTGACAATACATTTAAGCTTCGTTGTCCTCTTCCTTCCACGCGAAATATTGGTATGTAACATAAACCGTAAGTAAGGCCACCAAAAAAGCTCCTAAACTAAAAGCCGATGAACTATCAGACGTTAGTGCTGCATAGATAACCACTATAACACCGCTCGTAATGAGCGCCGCCCATATGAGGAGCAGGATGTAAGGCCAATTCAGATCTTCGTTCACACGGATTCCCCATCCTATCACCCGTTGGCCATCTTGACCTGCTGGCCGAACCAACTGCCCGTTGAGTTTTTTGGGAAACGTTGTTATCCAGAATTTATCGGTATGGGGACCTGGCTTCAGCAGGTGCTTCAATGGGATGTCGGCAATTTCAACATCATCCATCGGTACGGGTTCGTAGAGATATCGTTTCGCCCTTATCTCCTCTTCCGGGGGGACCTCTCGTTTCTTGAACCATCTAGGGCAGCATCTCTCCCCAATAGGGACCAAGTGGAACTAATTGGTCATAGTTAGTTTCGACTTTGGCTTTCGCCTCCGACGTGCCAAAAACACCTATAAACTGGGTACCTACTCGAACAAAATCCCCCGAGGCAATCGTGTGAATGTGGGCTTTGCTGAGGGCATTGTGTAACATCGGAAAAGAATTATAGAAATTTAGTAATGGCGGAAACAGTAGGTACGGAGCGTAGAGAAGCCCAGAAACTGATGATGGGATTATTCGTGAGATATGCCACTCATAGTCTCTACGGACCTTTTGGTACTCCTGCGAAATCCTCTCGAACAGATACTGGTCATTGCTAATGGAGCCAATTTCGAGCTGAACCAGAGTTGTTGAACTTTTCGTGTTAACACAAAGCAGAAGATATTGGGGTATCCCTTGATTAGTCGAGCTCGAATTCCGATTTTCGATGCCAGTGGCTTGGTCGTTGTCAGGCAATGGCGGTGACGGACCCTGAAGTCGAGTGGGAGAGTGGTGCAAATTCGTATTGTTCCTCAAATATGCTTGAGCTGGCGTTGTTGGGGAAGTCAAAGTCTGTGGGCTTCGAGGGTCGATCATAGCGGCCCGGGAACTAACGGTTAGTCTCCGTCTAAATCTTAGGATTCCACCAGGTGATAGCTCTTTGACATCAACATAGGAGAGCTCTCCGCAGCCCTGAAAAAAAGATGTTAGGCATGTGTACTTGAAGTAATAGGGGAACTAACACAATAGTAAAAAATCCGTTCATAGCCAGAAGGTGGTGTCGAGCAGATGCCTTGAAGCCAAAGCCGCAATGGGTTTTGCCTTCGTCGTCCAGTCCGGGCCCGGCCAGGGGTCTGCGATGTTGTGAATCTTCTCAGTTCAAGCGAAGACGGCTCAGCTCCATCCACGGGCGTCGTGCTAGAGCGGTGTAAACGACCTGGTGATGGCGAACGCGAACCAGAAGCGCTGCTTACTCTGGAGATTCCAGAATAAATAGAATTACCATCTCCACGGTGGCAATAGTGATTGTAGCTTTCTGGTATGTTTTGGGGGTTGGAGTTCCTTTCGGCCTCATCCGGAATCACGGTATATCCATTACGGACGAAGAGTGCTGGACCAAGTATAACTAGAGCATTAGCAACAAAATTTGACCATTGTCCTATAAAGGTTAGAAGGCAATCTTGGTCATACCTTTGAGGGACAGAGAGTTTGCTTACCAACACTACTAAAGCCCTCAGTCTCATAAATGACCTGTTTGGTCCAGAAGTTGATCTCGCCAAGAACGGGAATGACAATGGCAACGGCACCAAATATGCACATCAGAGTGATTCTTCCGACATCTTCAACTTTCATGTTGATAGCGATCATTCGGCCCCGCGTTTTGCCATTGGTACCGTCAATCATCTGGCTCATTTGCTCTCGATTTCGATCGTGTCTTTTGTTCCAATTGAGTCCTAGGATATTTTCCCATGTAAAAATCTATGAAGACAAGCTCAATCAGCAGTCCTCTCTTCACCATTAGTAGAACTATATTACTTGAGCATGATCTCCTGAACGGGTAGGTAAAGGCAAGCCAACTATCAATTCGTCTTTTCTAAGAAAATGGGTAACTAGATTATAAGACAACGTACTAGGGCGAGAGCTGGCGGTATTGAGCATCCTGCTGCTAGCAGAGCGGCTGTACCGAATGTGAGTGTCGTAGGTTGTGGGATGACATAGATAGAAGCTCCTCCCTGGCGGAGAGGGGAATATGGACCGCTATCACCGACAACGCAGTGTAGATTGCAATCTGCATTCTGATAAGGCAATTCCCACGCATTATAAGGGCTGATGGGATTATCAGAATCACCAAAGGAGCAGGCGTGTACTTGGGTTCGGAAGAACTCGACGGTCAGGCTCAACATGCCTGTATATGATCAGCAGCTTCCTACAGAGTACAGCTCCCTTCAGCCACCTACCAGCAAGCAGGAGACCAGTCCAAACAAAAATGAGGTTATTTATTCTTGGTCTAACTTATGCCATTAGCTTCTACCTCCACTCTATGTGTGCGTGGATTGAAAGAAGACTACTACATAATTGTACCCGCTTCGGCCCCGACGGTCCACGAGCAAAACTTGGGTGTGCCTACATTTTTGAAAAGTTAAGAGTGATCGGGGCGGTCAAAACGGCTATCGAGCATATCTGGAATGCTCCATAGATGTCCATATCGACCGCATCTGTGATAGCAGGAGTTAGAGGTGGGGAATGTAACATGGCTCGCAAAGTGCCGGCTTACTGTCTACATGGACGGCCGCGAGTACGATGGAGTGCAGCGATGCCACGGCGGGCAACAGCAGAGCCGCGGCAAAACAGGCGTTTCTAAGCCATTCTTGATGCTTAGCTAGGACACAGGTTGCGACAAGGACGTAGTATCTAAAAAGGCTCGAGGTTAGAAAGACAGGCGGCGGCGGTACATCTACAGCGTCTACTGACAAAATCCTGGTTGCGGGGTCATATTGTTCAGAGAGGGGCCAAGCACAGATGACCTGTGTAGTTTCAATCATGATCTTTCTAGGCACGATGTTGTCAGATATTATTGTATTGAATGAGATGTATGTAATTGATATCTAGATCCCAATACCAGATGGCTCTTGCCTTTGCCCAGCTTCTCGACCGCGAGTGCGGGGTATAGAGAGCTTCGAATAGCCAAGTGTTCCCGTATTCCATATTGGTGGGCAACACTTCTCGAAGCTTGCAGGATCCGGCATAGAGCCAATTTTCTATCCAACTTACACCTCACAACCACAACCAAGGGCCTTGCCAAGCAGTCTGCTCAGCTCAGCCACTGTCGGATCACACTAAACCTAAAATAGTAAACCCTACCCCCCTATATATTCTTGGCTACGCCCTACTTCATAAGATGCTCACATGACTATCTAGATGTAGCTATATTTGGATAAGCAGCGGAGACCCTTGGAGCATCTATGGGAGGTATTATTTACCTCGATTCCAAGTTGCCGTCACCATCCTCCGTGGTTCTTTGCCCTACGTGTAGTGTAGTGGCAGATGAAATCCAGAATCAAGTCCGGACACGATATTTCCTTACCCATGTTGCCGAATCCATCACGCTCCTGAGCCGGTTCCATCTGAGAAGGCTTGCTCACCATTGCACACTCTCGTCTATTTCATCACCAGCCAACACCCCTCGACGCTATTAAGACCAATCAGCATCTTAACAATCACAGGTTGCATCACAGCCACCCTAATTGCCCTTGTGCCCTCATGCGCCGACCGATCGCCTCCATACTTACACTACCGTATTCCAGGAACCCGTGCAGACCAGTAGGCCCATTCTTGGCAATCTAGCCGACTACATATCCTGCTTTTGTATCGGCAGACCAACAGAAGGTCAGGAAGCTTTTCAATGATCAGACATGAATTGGCACCCATCGATAAGAAACTGAAACTCAGTTCCGAGCAAAACCTGAATTAGAATCTACTTTGTCGTCGTCTAATTTTGCGCTGTAGGTTGTATTTGTAAACTACCGCTAAGCTCCAAGCTTGAGTTCATCTCTCTAGATGAATACTGCGATGCTCGGATCTAATAACCGCATGACATATCCAGTAGCAACGAGGAACTTCATGACATGGTATGGAGAAAAGAAATTGATCTAGAGGAAGTATACTACCTATTATTATCTCCCTCTCTATACAAGTATATTATATATGTGGCCCAGGCTTATTCGCACTTAGGAAGAACAATCCACCTTGGCTACCCTACCCTTATCGCTATTTGTAACAACGATCATTCCTAAAGCTTGAGTCATCTTCATAGCCGACTTGTGGCCGAATAAGATAAGTTATCAGTAGATTGTTTGAGGAGGGTTGATAGTATGACTTCAAACTCCATTGCGCCATAGCTTCAACAGGAATGGTTCTACCTCCCGAGGCTTTCCTTCAAGTCGTACCTCAGACAGGTATACTTGCGAACTGATAGGAACTAAACCGCAGGGGAAATCCCTGTAGATAAATCCTCTCGTAGGATGTCTGGATGCTTCTTATTTTTCTGTATCACGCGTTCCCCTGCGGCTTTCACGTCATCATACGCAGTCCCGCCAGATCCTTCTCCAGTAAGATATACGTGGACCTTATAGCGACCTTTCTGCGCCAGTCCATCGAATAGAGCAGCGCTGAACTGGCCACTAATATGGTCCTGGTCTCGCTGTGAAGTCCAATCAGCACTGTTGGTTGTGAACTTGTGAGGGCCCCCACTAAGTACGATGAGTGTCCGGTTAGCTTTGAATTGTTACATTTGAAGCTGTGGGGACACTAAAAGGGATCAGTACAGAACGTTGACTTGAGCACATCCAATTCTTTTGGCAGATGCGTATAGAAAATACTCGGCCAACGCCTTCAGAGTCGCTTCGGCGACTCCTAGGTTTGCAGCATCTTCAGGAAGCCTAAACTTCGCAGTATGGCCCCATATGACCCTAACACCATCAACCTCGCCCTCGTAAATCCCCTCTTTGAGACAAGGAGTGTAAGATATGTTCAAGTAAAATGGGTGGCTTGTACAGAGAACGAAATAGCATAGATATCTAGCATTAAGTAGTGTTGGCGAGCTTGAGCAGATGGAATGAAGGGCGGAGAGGAGTGCAACCGCCTGGAAAGCCCATCATCTTTATAGATCACTCAGGCGGCTACAGTGAAGCACCCGAAGCCGCTCTACCGAGATTCTTAATCTGTACTTTTCCCCCTTTCTTTCTTAATAACGTGGTCGCCGTGAGTAATCACCACGCAATGAATGTTACGGTATTACGAAGATTTATTGGAGGAGAAGCTCCGTGGCGTTGGGTTCTGCCTTGACCAAGTCTTGTCGTGGCTGGCGGGTCGAGTACTGGCATCAACCTTCACGCCAAGCATTCCAAGGTTGTCACATGGGTAAGGCAAGCGATTACCGAAGCAACCTTGAACTGCAAAATGATATAGGCGGCAGTGAAGCGATTCCAAGTGAATAGAACGCAAGAGAAGCAATTAACTCGCTACTATGATATGAGGCTACATTGCACAAGTGAAGACACTAGAGGAACACACGCCGTCTTCAATTATCATGTATTACAGCTGTTGGTGGTAGTGAGAGGTTGAAAGTGTCTCTTATGTACCTCAGTTTTTCGGGAATGGGGTTTTACTATCTAGACTAGAAATGAAGCTAACCCCTTTTAGAACCACATGCTTCCTATCCTCCCCCCACATTTTCGGAAAACTGCCCTTGGGGTTGACCATTCGCTTCTGGCTCGCTGCCACAAACAAAGCTTGGACCCAACTTCGCAACCTCACCCGATAGCCCGTCAACTGCCGACCGATGATGCCAGAAGAAACGCAGTCTCGGTCCAAGTCGCCAACTTCCATCAATCCAAAGGTCATGGACTACCTTCGCATCTGGCACGAGCGGATGGCGCATGCCAACCTCAAAGCCATCGTGGTCCTCGGCCGTCAAGGGGCTACCGGAAAGACACCTGAGGGTTTGCCCAAAGGGCCGGAGGACGACTTCGAGGGTTTGCAGCCATATATGGATCAGTTAAATTGCGACGCATGCAGGGAGATGTATGGGAATCCTGCGGGGCCTGCATCTTGGTAGCATCTGGTCTATTCATAAATCGGACGAATTCAGCAGCTCATTCCTTACCTCACGATATCGGGCCCCCTCGCCAGGCGTTCTCGAATGACATTACAATGGTCGACGCGCTACCCTTGGAGGCTGTGGAGGGCGTTGGTGTCACCTTTGTCCCAATCTAGTGCCGCTGGGGGTCGGGGACCAGCAGCAGCGGTGGCTCACCGAACCCCTTGTCCAATTTAGCCATTAAGAAAGCTCCCTCATTGCTTCAGAACCCTGGATGCTTCGTGATTAACTCAACTTCTGTCAACGCAGGAATGTTTGAAACGACACTGGGGATAACACATTCTGATTCCCGTTAATCGTTTAGGGATTTGGCGGCATACAATCAATTTCACTACTATTTGTTTATCCAGTCTAAAGTGCTGTAAGGTGTCTCACTTATCGCCATGGCAGCCATGATCATGCATCCGAAATACCAATAGCCTTTTACGCTCCAGTTGTGGTAGGTGTTGTTAACTTGACATACGGTTACCGCCGAGTATTTCATGACGTTTCTGTGTCCCGCTGGTTCCTGTTTTCTATAATAATTAGCATTGAATTATCAACTACGTATAGGTACAGGGCTTTGTGGGGAACGCCTGATGATGCATAAGGGCGCAGCTTTGGCCATTCGAGCCATAATTATTATTATTATTTAACATTAGCGTAGGTGCCGTCCCTAGTTAGGGCTAACCACGCTTCTTAAAGCTATATATTGCAAAATTATAAAAAGTTCTATATTATTATACATTATATCTTAGTACTGCTCACATACCTATTTACGCTATTATAAGATCTAAGTCTATTTAACCTATCTTTGTTTTTTTTTTATATTAATTATTTTAAGTATATTTTTATAAAAAAGTTGGGTTTTTTTACAAATATTACTTATTTTATGTTTTTGTTCTTTAAAAGTATTAAATATACTGCTTTTAATATCTAAATTAGTATTAGCTTATATTTTTATAATTATTTATAAAAAAAAATATATTAAAAGTTTTTTTTTTATAGCTATAATAGTTATTTAAATTAATATAATAAAAACGTTTATAATATTAAGCAAAGTTGCTATGCTTAAATTTTGCTACTAGCAGCTTATATATATATATTTTTTTTTTAAAAAAAGCTAAATATTTTGAAACTACTATATAAGTTTTAACTCTTTTATATTTTAGCTTACTTTATATTTCTTACTAGTTTATAAACTTTTTATTTATTTATTTATTAATAAACTATTAAATTTATACTATTATTAGTATATTTATAGCGCTTATAGCTAGTATAGCACTTTTTTTATAAGCTTATTAATAGTTTTATTATTTTTAATATTTTTATAACTTAATATTTATTTAATAGTAATACCTAGTTTATATATTTTAGCTAGTTCTTTAAAATATATAAATTCTTTTTTTAATAATTTTAATAATTTTTTATTTAGTCTATCTATAACTAATATATTATTTAAACAAACAAATATTTATTTGCTATGTTTAATTGCTCTTATTACTACTAGCCCTATTAGTACGCTATATACTTTAGCGTTTATTACTTTGGTTTATAATAGCCTACTTTTACTCCTATATACTTTTCAAGTAAAACTGTTTTTTTTAATTATATAGCTTTAACTTATATTGAAAAAGTTTTGTTCTATTAATTAAAATCTATTTAAATAAACTACTAGGTTATTAGTGTAATTTTTTTTGCTTAAGCTAATCTTAAAAAAATATAGCTTTTTTTTTATTACTTTAGTTAAGTAGTTTTATAAATAATAGTTTATTTATAGCTAGTTATATAAATATAAAAACAAACTAGTAATCATAATAATTAGTATGGTTTTAGCAAAACCTATAAGAACTTTAGACTTATATAACAATAAAATAGAAAGTTTATATATAGACCAACCTATAACTCTACAGCTATATATATAAAATTTATATCTATTTATTTTATAAATTTTAACTTTTTTTTTTTTTTTTTTTTTATTTAGTTTAAAGTTTTTATTTATAATATTAATAAATTAGCTATAAAAGCTTTATTTAATTAATTATAATATTACTTTAAGCTTATTAATTATTTATTAATAAATATTTAATAAATATATATTTTTTATTTTGTTATAATTAATAAAATATAAATAAACTTTTTTTTTTAATTATATATTTAATATAAAAAATTATATATTTTATAATATAAACTTAATTTTAATATAATTTTAATAAAATTTTTAATTTTTATATTATTTAAAAATTAATAATTTATAAAAAATTTAACTTGAAATATTTTTATTTTATTTTTAGTTTTTAAACAATTAAAATAATTTTAATTTTTAAATATAACTAGCTTTTTATTATTAAATAATTTAAAAAAAATATATATATAAAAAAAATAAAAAGTTAAAATTTAAAAAAACAAAATTTAAACTAGAACTAAAACAATTTAAAATAAATAATATGTTTAAAAAAATATTAATAAATATCATAACAATATAAATTTATAATTTTATATGAGTTCTAATAGAATTTTTTTAATAAATAAAAAAAAATATTAATAAATTTATTTTTATATTTAATTGTTTAGTTTAAAAATATTAATTTAGTAAATTATAATAAAAATAGAAATTATAAAACTGTTTTTATATAAACTTAAAAAAAAATTTATATAAAATTTATATAAATTTAAATATTTTTTATAAATTATTTATTAATAAAATTATTAAATTAATATATAATATTAAACAAGCTTATAAAAACTATTAATAAATTAAACTTATTAATTTAATTAAATAAAAATCTAATTTAAATAATTAAATTTTTACCAAACCTACTTATTAATTTTTAGCAAACCTACTTATTAATTTTTAGCTAGCTAATTTTAAAAATTTTAAAATATTTATTTTAAAATAATTAAAACAAACATTAATTATAAAAAAAAAAAAAGTTTATTAAAATAATAAAACTTATTTTATTTATAATAAAAAAAAATATTTATTAATTAACTACTTTAATTAAAAGCTTAAAATTTTAAATATTTAATTAATAAGAAAAATCTATAATAAAAATAACTTTAGTAGTTTATCTAATTTAAAAAATAAATAAAACTAATAAAACTTTTTTATTAGTTTTTTTATTTATTTTAATTAAAATATATAATTAAAATAAATTCATTATTTTTTAAATATTTATTTAATTATAAATTAATAATATTAAAATAAAAACTTTAGTTTTATATGATATTAAAGTTTATATTTTTTTAATAATTAGTTATAAATTTATATAATAAATTAAATAATAATTAAAAATAAAAATAGTTTATTTAATTAAACTTTAAAAGCTTTATAATTATTAAAATAAAATAATTAGCAAAATCTATAAATATTTAATATATACTATAAAAATTAATAATTAATAATTTAAAAACTAAATATTTTAAATTATTAATTTTAGTTATAATATTATTATTAATATTAAATAATTAATAAAATAAAATATTTTAATAAAAACTTAAAAATAATAATTAATTTACTTAAATAATCTATTTTTATTAGCTTAATTTTTATTAATAATTATAATTAAACTTTTTAGCTATAAATAATAAAATATAAACCTAAAAATATAAAAAAATATTAATTAATATAATTAAATATTAAAAAAATATTATTAAATATTAAAATAATTATTTTAAAAATAACTAAAACTAAAAAAATGAAAAAAAAACCTAGGATTTTTAAACTTAAAATAAAAAAAGTTTATATAATAATTTTAAAAAAAAAAAATTTAAGTTATTATTAAAAAAATTATATAAAATCTTTAAAATTATTTTTTTTAAAATAAATAAAAATAACTATTTAAAAAAACTTTAAAAAAGCTTATTATAATTAAGTTTATAATAATTAAAAATAATTATATTAAATTATTTAAAAAAAAACTTAGAAATAATTAATATTTTATAAAAATTTTTTTTTTAAATTAATTAAGTAATACTATAAAAGATTTTTAATAATAAATTAATTTTATTTTTAAAAATTCTTTTTTTTAAATATATAAAATTAATATAAAACTTTTTGCTTTTTTAATTATTATATTTAAAAAAATTCTTTTTAAAAAGAAAATCTAAAACTTTATTATTATTATAATTAAAATTTAATATAGTATTAAAACTTAATAATAAAAAATATATTTTTAAGCTTTATTAATATTAAATATTTATATAATTTATTTTATTTATAAAACAATTTATAAATAAACTATTAGTTATAAACTTTATTAAATAAAATATAAACTTAAATATTATTTTTATTTTATTTATATTTAAATTTAAATTAATTAAATATAAATTTATAATTAATTATTAATAAAAAAATATATTTTTAAAAAAACTAAATTATACTAGTTTTAAATATTATTAAAATTTTTTGTTAGTTATTATTAATTATAAAATTATAATATTTTTTTTTTAAACTTATAAAAAAATATTTTAATAATAAACTTTTATTAATATATAAATTTAAAAACTTTTAAACAAGTTTACAAATCTTTATATAAATAATATTTTAATCTATTTTAAAACTAAAAAATAGTATTAAACCTATTATAAAAAAATACTTTATTATTTATATTAAACTAAATATTAAAAAAATATTAAAAAGTTTTATTTTAATATATTTATTATTAATTATTTAAAAATAGTTATAAAAATTAAAATTAAAATTAAAATTAATTTTATAAAAATTTAAGCAATTCTAAATTAGAACTTTAATAATTTTAAAAATATTAAATTAATTTAATTATTTTTTAAGTTTTATAATTATATTTATATATTTATTTATTATGCTAATAAAATTACTACTTTTTTAAATTAATTATTAAAAAAAATAAACTATTTATAATAGGACTAAAATAAAAATAAATTTTTAAATATATAAAACTACTAATATATAAAATATTTATTTTAGTTCTTTTTAGGCCTAGCTAACTAATATAAATAAAAATAAATATTTTATATAATATAATAATAAAATATAACTTAAAAATTTATAAAATATTTTTTTAAAACAATAATATTAACTAAACAAATTTATTTAATTTAAAACTATAAACTTTTAGTAATAATATAAACTTTAAAATATTATTATTTAAAGCTTTTTAAAACTAAGTTTTTTATAATAATTAATTATTAAGCTTTATTATATTTTTTAAATAAATATATTAAATTAACTTTTTAATATTAATTAAATTAAAAAAATATAATAACTAATACTTTATTAAAAAAAATAGCTAAACTTTTTATAATTAAAACTAAAAAAACTAAAAAATAAACAATAATATTAGTTCTATTTAATAAAATATTAAGTTTAATTTTAACTATAAACTTTTTATTTAATACTTTCTAAAAAACTAACCTAATAAATTTAATTAAATAAAAAAACTAGTTATAAAATTTAAAAAATAAAAATAAAAAGCTATATATATTTAAAGTTATTTTAAATAAAACTATTTTTTTTTATATAGCTTTAATTTAAAAAGTTTATATATTCCTAATTATTATATACTAAAATTAATACAAAATAATCAAAATATTAAAATAAAAATACTATTAGTTTTACTTAAAATATAATTATAAATAATATATATATAATTATTATAACTATAAAAAAAACAAAATATTATAAAACAAAACTTTTAGCTTTTTTTATTTATTATTTATATTAGCTATAATATAATAATATATAATAATAAATAATAAAAATATATTATTTAACTAATAAAATTATAACTAGATATAAATATTTATAAACAAGTTTAGTTGTTTAATTATAACTTTATTTAATAAAAAAATAAATATTATAAAATTATTAGCTATATAATATTATAAAAATTTATATAGATTTTTTAGCATATTAAACATATAAATATTAAATAATATAGAACTATTTATTTCTAAATTTATAATAATAATCAATAGTTTTATAAGTATTAAATACTGCTTTAATAGTACTTACTACTTTTAAACCTAAAAAATAATAAAATTAACTAATTAAAAACTAGACTAATAACTCTATTTCTATATTAATAAATATTAAAATAATTAAAATATTTATTTTTTTGCTTTAAACTTTATATATGATTTTTTATAATATTTATTAATTAATATATTACTACTAAAAATAGTAATAAAAATTAAAACATAAAACTTTTTAATAATAAATATTAATAAAATTATTATAAATTCTAATATTAAATAATAAGCGCTTAAACTAGTCCGCTAAACCTAAAATGTTTAAAAAATAGCATATAATATAGCAATTTTTATATAAAAATAATATAAGCTATAAATTAATAAAAAAAAACGCTTAATAAATTTTAAAATAAAAAATAAAGTTTTAAAAAAAAAAAAAAGCTTTATAATATAAGTACTGCAGCAGGGCTGGTGCTAGCGGCCCGCTGGCAGCTGCGAATGTGACTGTACGTCAATTGTTAGCCGTATTCGGGCCGCCCGCGGCCCGAACCGGCTGATCTTCGGCTGTATTCAGAGGGTTCGAATAGCTATAAAAGCCTTCGAACTTCTCAGAGCAACACTTACTTCAGACGCATAGCATTCATACTAGTTTTTTAGTAGCAGGCGCTCTAGTTTGTTTTTTGTTGTTTTTAGTTGTTTTTGGTGTCGAGTTGCCCCGTCCTTCTTCAGTACTAACTATTAGATTAAACTTTTAATTAGTTAAACGTTTTAAAATTTTAAAAAAACAAAAATTTAGCTATATTTTTAATTTATTTAACTTTTATAAAATAAAAAACTTATTTTATACTAACTAATTATAAAAAATAAACAATAACTTTTTATTTTAATAAATCTAATTATTATTTTTAATTAAAAATATTAATAATAAAACAAAATTTAAAATTAAACAAATTAAACAATTAAAAATATATAAAAAAAATAAAAAGTTATAATACTAAATTGCTTAAAAAAACTGCAATCTTAATAATATTTAATATATAGCTTAAAATTTTTAAAATATATTAATTAAGCTTAACTAATTTTATAAAACTTATAAAAAAGCTTTTAGACTTTTTATAAAATTATAAAAATAAATATATATAATAATAATTAATAAATTTATAAATAATTATAAAAATAATAATAAAGCAATATAATATAAAAAAACTATATAAACTTAATATTATTAATAATTTTAAATTAAAACTATATTTAAATTTTTAGTTTTAAAAAAAAGTAATATAATAGTTAGTATAGTTTTAGCAAAACTTATAAAAACTTTAGACCTATATAGCAATAAAATAAAAAATCTATATATAAACTAACTTATAATTTTGCAGCTATATATATAAAGTCTATATTTACCTACTTTGTAAACTCTAACTTTTTTTTTTCTTTTTTTTTTAGCTTAGAGTTTTTGTTTATAGTATTAATAAACTAGCTATAGAAGCTTTACTTGACTGATTGTAACAGTAATATTTTTATAGCTTTATTATATTTTTTTATATTTATATAAAGAAATGCTTTATAAATAAATAGTTTTTATTAATTTAGCTAAACCTAAAGCTATAGCGTTGCTTAATTAATTTAATAAAAATCTCTGCCGAAAAAATTTATAACTTAAAATATAAAATATAAAAAAAATATATTTTTTAAACAAGCAGAACTACCTATATAACTATTTGTAGCACTGTATTTATTTGCTATAACTATTATTTTATATAATAAAACAACTTTGACTTATTTTTATTTATTTTATTAAAACCTAGGTATTAAGCCTCTAGGCTATAAGTAAAGATTAATATTATATATACTATTATAGCTTTTTATATTAATTCTATTAGAAATTTTTAAGCAATATTATATAGCTTTTAAATATAGTTAGCTACTTAGGTTGCTTTTATTGCTTAGTATATAACGTAACCTTTAAACTTAAATTTTTTATTTAATAAAATGCCTAGCTAGCATATTAACAGCTTAGCTATTTTTTTATAAGTGCTATACTAAATTAAAAAGTTATTAGTAAATTTTCTTTTTTTAAATATATTACTTTTATTTTAGCTAAATTAAACTTAATAGTATTATTATTTCTTTATTTAATAAGCTTATATAGTTCTTTAGTTGCTTTGGTTGCTATTTTTTCTAGCGTTTTTCTAATATTTAAAATATTAATATTATTTATATAACTAAAGCACTTTTTTTTAGTCCTTAGCTGTTAGCAAATAAGTTCTATATATAATATATATAAAATAAAGGATGCTAGTAACTCTTGTAGTAATCCATACTAAATATAACGGTTAGTACAGTCTTGGCAAGACTTATAAGAACTCTAGACCTACATAGCAATAAAATAGGAAGTTTATATATAGACTAATTTATAATTTTGTAGCTATATATTCAAAGTTTATATTTACCTACTTTATAAACTTTGAATTTTTTTTTTTTTTTTTTTTTTTTTTAGTATAAAGTTTTTATTTATAATATTAATAAACTAACTATAAAAGTTTTACTTAACTAATTATAACACTATTTTAAGCTTATTAATTATTTATTAATAAATATTTAATAAATATATATTTTTTATTTTGTTATAATTAATAAAATATAAATAAAAAATTAGAACTTAAAAAAACAAAATCTAAACAATTTAAAATAAGTAATATATTAAATATTATAGCTATATAGGCTTATAATTTTATATTAGTTCTAGCAGAACTTTTTTAATAAATAAAAAAAATAAAGTATTAATTTTTTAATATATTTATTTTAATACTTTTAAAAAATAATTATAATTTAATAATAAAAAGTATATTTAAAAATATTAATTTTAAATTTTTAAATTTTATTATTTTATTTATTTTTTATTTTATTAGTTTATTTTTTAGTACTTTAAACTTTATTTATATTAAAAAAACTAAAATATAAAAAACTAATTTTAGTAAGTTTATAAAAAATAAAGCTTTATTTAATAATTAGGTTTATAAATTAATAAAAAAACTAAATAAAAATATTTTTTTATTTAATTAAAAAACTATTTAATAATATTACTAAAATAATTAAGTTTTATTAATAATTTATTATAATTTTAACTAAATAATTATTATTTATAAAATATTTTAAGTTTATATATATAAAACTAATAAAAATATAAATTATAGAACTATTTTTATATAAACTTAAAAAAGAATTTATATAAAGTTTTTATAAATTTAAATATTTTTTATAAATTATTTATTAATAAAATTATTAAATTAAACTTATTAATTTAATTAAGTAAAAATCTAACTTAAATAATTAAAATAAGCATTAATTATAAAAAAAAAAAAACTTATTAAAATAATAAAACTTGCTTTATTTATAAAAAATATATATATATATATATTAATTAATTGTTTTAATTAAAAGCTTAAAGTTTTAAATATTTAATTAAGAAAAAAAATCTATAATAAAAATAGCTTTAGTAGTTTATTTAATTTAAAAAATAAATAGAACTAATAAAAAAAATTTTATTAGTTTTTTTATTTATTTTAGTTAAAATATATAATTAAAACAAATTAATTATTTTTAAAATATTTATTTAATTATAAATTAATAATATTAAAATAAAAACTTTAATTTTATATAATATTAAAACTTATATTTTTTTAATAATTAATTATAAGTTTATATAATAAATTAAAAAATAATTTATTTGGCTAAATTTTAAAAGTTTTATAACTATTAAAATAAAATAGTTAGTAAAGTTTATAAATATTTAATATATATTATAAAAATTAAATTTTTTAAATTATTAATTTTAGTTATAATATTATTATTAATATTAAATAATTAATAAAATAAAATATTTTAATAAAAATTTAAAAATAATAATTAATCTAGCTAAATAATCTATTTTTATTAGTTTAATTTTTGCTAATAGTTATAATTAAACTTTTTAGTTATAAATAATAAAATATAAACCTAAAAATATAAAAAAATACTAATTAATATAATTAAGCGTTAAAAAAATATTATTAAATATTAAAATAACTTTTTAAAAATAAAACAATTAGTTTAAAAATAACTAAAACTAAAAAAACACAAAAAAAACTTAAAACTTTTAAACTTAAAATAAAAAAAGTTTATATAATAATTTAAAAAAAAAAAACCCAAGCTACTATTAAAAAAATTATATAAAACTTGATAGGCATAACTATAGATATGTTAGCTATAGCTATAAACATATTTATTATGTCTATAAGTAGGTAGACGTTCTTATGATTTTATATTTAGAAAAAAAAAGATTATTTATTTATATTTTATATAATAATTATTATTTTTAATAAGTAACTAAATTGCTATAACAAATAATATTTACTTGCTAATACAAACTTTTGATTTTTGTGTTACAGGGAGCACATATATTTAGGCTTGTTAAACTATTTGTTACTAATAAAATTTTAATAAAATTGCGCTTTAAAAAAGTTTAAATAATAAGATTAAAGTTAGATTTAGCTATAATATTTTTATATTTAGTCTAATACAAGCAAAATTAATAAATTGCTACGTTTTAGTTATTAACCTAAATTTAAATAGTTATTATAGCTAAGCTTAGTAACTAAATAGTTATATTTTAACTTTTAGCTTTTTATTAGTTTAAGCTTTAGTAATTATATAATAATACAAAATAAAAAAAAAGCATAAAATATTTTAGCCCTGCTTTAAAAACAATAACTACTATTTGCCACGCTATAAAAAAAACAAAATATATTAACTCTATAACTAAACGTTAGAACTAGTACAAAAAATAATACTTTAAATAAATTATAATACAATAATATAGTTATAAAAAATAAAAATAAAAATAAAATAAATATTAAAGTAAAATTAATATATATAATATTGCTTATTTTAATTTAAGTTAAACAAATTTATAATTTTTTTTTTAATAATTTTAATTATTAAAACGTTAAATATAAAAGTAATACATATAAGTATATTTTTGCTAAAGTTATTTAATTGGACTAGAACTAAAAAACTTTTAATATTTTTAATTGCTTTTTTAACAAAAACAAAGAACTAGATCTTATAAAAAAACTAGTACTTAAAAAGTAGTAGCTAAATAATATTTTTAATAATATTTATATTAAAATTAAAAAGATTTTTTATAAAGCTATAGTTAATAAAAAACTAAATAACTATTTCTATAAGTAGGAACTTTAAACCTTAAAAAGCTATATTTATTAATAATTAGGAGCTAAAAAAAAGCTAGCCTATTTAAAGAAACTAATAATTATATTAATAAAAAAGTCCGGATTTATTTAATAGTAAAAAAAAACTACTATTATAAGTTAAAACTTAGCAAATATAACTAATATTAATTTATAAATAACTAAAATATTTTATAATATAATCTAGGTTATTATTATTATTTAATAATGTTTAAATATAATTTAGAAATAAAGTTTTATTATAGTAAAACAGCTATTTATAATAATTTATATAGGTTTTTTAATAGTAAAACTATTAAAAATTAGATATTTTTAGCCTAATATACTAAAAAAATCTAGCAAAAATTATATAATTTTTTATAAAAATAAAAATATTAATTATATAAATATTTATTTCTAGGTTTAATACTTCAAAAAATAAAGCAATATAAAAAATAAGTTTATTATAGTAGCTACAAAAAGATAGACTTTTTTATAAAAAAATATATTATAATAATAGTTTTAATAATTATTTAAAAGAAATATAGCAAAATATAAAACAACTTTATTAATATTTATAAAAGCTCTAATTAAAAAATAAAGCATTTAACTAAATATAGCAAATACTTAGCTTTTTATTTATAAATATATAATAAAAAATATATAATAAAAAAAGTTTATTAAAACTTATATTATAAAAGCTTTTAAATATAATAAAGCTTAAAAAAATACTAAAAGTTTATAACTATTAATATAATTATAGAACTTATTACTACCTGAGCTATAAAAGTTTATACTAAAACTAGTAATAAAATAAGTTATTAATAAATATTTAAAAAAGCTAAAAAAAAAATAGCTAACATTAACTAAAGAAATAATAGTAATTATATTTAAGATTAAATATTGTATTTAAAGTAGCAAAAAAAAAAAGCAAAAAATAATTAATACTAACTAGTTCTAGTAAAACTAGCCGAACTATAAAAATAATAATGTTTTATAATAATAAAACTTTAATTAAAAGTATTAAGATTTTAAAATATTTTATTATAAATAAGGTTAACTATAATAAATTAGATTATTATTATTAAGTTATAAGAAATAAAACAACTAAAATAATTAAAAATAAAACAATAGCTGCTTTAAAATATATTAATAAAATAGCTAATATAATATTAGGTTTAATAACTAATATATTATTAAGTTTAATAACTAGAATAAAAAAGATTAATAAAAGTAATAAGTATATTATTAATGTTTTAAGTAATAAAAACTAAATATAAATAAATTATAAAATTATTATAGTAAAAAGATTATTTAAAATATAAATCCTAATAATAGTAATAAAACTAAAAACCTAACTATAAAAAAATATATCTATTTTAGTAAAAAAAAAGCAAAAATAACTAATAAAATATATATAGCTATTAAATATAACAAAACAAATAATTATTAGATATATAACTAAAATATTATATTAAAAAATAAAAATATATTAATAGATCTAAATATAATATTAAAAACTTGTATAAAGTATAAAATTATATTTTATTTAATAAAAATAATAAAAAACTATATTAAAAACATTTATATAAAACAAGCTAAACCAAACAAAAAAAATATTAAATAGGTAGATTTTGTACTAATAATACTAACTATACTAAAATTAATTAAATAAAAAATTAATATTTAATTAAAACAAATTATTAAAGCAAACCTAAAACTATTATTTAAAAAAAAAATTAAAAAAAAGATTATATATTTTTAAATTTTTGTTTAAAACAATATTAAAAGCTTTAAAATCAAAGTTTGCTTAAATATAAAATGTTTTAACATACTAATAAATAAAAGTTTTATTAAGAATTTTATAAAAAATCTAAAGTTTTAATATATTAATTTTATATTTATTAATAAAGTAAAAGCATAATTAGTAGTTACTTAAACTATAGATTTTAATATATATATTAAAAGGTATATTAAAAAAAATATAATATTTGGATATTTTATAGTAATAACAAACATAATTAATAATTTAAAACTAAAAATATTAATTAGAACAAAATTTATATTAAAATATAGAATTAAAATTAATTTTATAAAAAAAACATATATTTTTAGGTTAATACTAGGACTAAAAATACAAAATAAAGCAAAAACTAAGCTATTTTTAATAGCACTAATCTAAAAAATATTAGTAATATATATAATAGTTATACTTATTATAATACTAGTATTTATAAATATAAAGTTTATTAACCTATTAGTTTTTATTAATAAAAAAAATAAAATAATAAAACTATACTATTTTAAAAAAAAACAAAATATAACTTATAATATAATATTAAATAGATATTTATTAAAAAAAGTTATAATTTATAACCTATATATCTAGCCAATTATAATATAAAAAAATAAAAAACTAAAAACTATTTTTAAGGATTAAAAAAATAAAATTATTTAGGTTATTAATTAAACAAATATTATAAACTATTAGGAAAATAATATAAGCTAAAAAAATTAGACTAAAATAATAAAATATTTAAACAAAAGAAAAGCTTAAAAAACATATATATTTTTTATAAAAAAATAAACAAACAATTTAATTATACTATTTTATAAAATAATAAAACTAATAAATATTTTTATAATTAAATTAATAATTAAAGTAGTTATAGTAATAAATAATATGCTATAAACAAAAAGAATTTATAAACTGCTTAATAAATATAATATTTTTTGTAACAAAAGTATTATATTTATATTAAATAATTAAAAAATATAAATAAATTTAGTAAATAAATAGCAAAATTAGCTTAAAACTATTAAGGTATACTTATTAAATATTAAAAATTATAAGTTTTTTAATACTAAATATAACAAAATATATATTTAAAAAAAACTTATATTTATAAACAAACTTATTTTAGTTGCTTGCTTTATTTTTATTATTTAAAAAATAATTAATAATACTAAAAAAAGTTAATCAATAATAGATCTATAACTATTAAATAAAATTATAATATTAAATATATATTTGCTATTTAGCTAAAATAATATAATTAAAAATATAATTAATAAACTTTAGTTTATATTACTTAATATATTAAGCTTTTTTTTTTAACTACTAGTATATTTTAAATATTGTAATAAAATAGTTATTATTAGCTCTTAAAGCTTTAAAAAATTAAACATAGTATTAATAAGATTTAAAAACTTATTAATATTTATATAAAAGTTTATAAACTGCCTATTTTTTATATATTATATTTTTATATAAGCTTATATTAATAATATAATTATTTTTAGTAATAATTTTAATATTTATATAAAATATATAAAAATAGTAATAAATATTTTTAATAAAATAAAAATTTATATTAGCGCTTTAAATTTTTTTGTTATTTTTTTATTAGTATTGCAGCAGGGCTGGTGCTAGCGGCCCGAATCGGCTGATCTTCGGCTGCATTCAGGGGTTCGAATAGCTATAAAAGCCTTCGAACTTCTTAGAGCAACACTTACTTCACACACATAGGATTCATACCAGTTTTCTAGTAGCAGGCGCTCTAGTTTGTTTTTGTTGTTTTTAGTTGTTTTAGTATCGAGTTGCCCCGTCCTTCTTCAGTATAGCTACTAAAATATAATATTAATAGTAAAAGCGTTACTAAAATAAATAACAAAATTAAAACATTTAAAAAACTAGAAATATTATATATTTTAAAAGTTTTAAAAATATATATTAAAATAGCTAGCTAGCTACGCTGCGGAATAGCTTGGTTTAATTATAAGATTAAGGTATTATAACAAAAAAAAACCAACTTGCTAGCCCAAACAAAAAAAAAAAAAAACTTATTTATTAAAAAGTCCAAACTAGCAAAATAAAGCTTTATTTTTAAGGTTACTTTTAAACTAATAAAAAAGAAACCAAAAAGCTAGAAAACATTATAAAAATATTTATATATATAATATATTATTTATTACTATAAACTAGATAAGCTTTTTTTTTAAAATAAATACTTATAAAAAAACTTATAAATTAATAGTTTTTTAATTAAAAAATAAATAAAATAATATATTAATACTAAGCTAAAATATTTTAGTAATAAAAGTTAAACTAATTATATTTTTGTTTAAGCTTACTATTAATATTAAAAAAAAATATAGATTAATAAAAAGAAAATAGCAGTAGTAATTTAAATATATAAAAAGTTATAAAAAATAATCTAATTAAATATATAACTAATAAATATATTAATAAATTATATACTAACTAAAAAAATAGTAATATATATTTTATTATATATTATAAATTTAAATAAAGCTAACTTAAAACTTATTAATATAACTAATTATTTTTTTTAATTTTAGCTTAAAATTTATTATATATTAAAAATACTAAATATAATACTAAATATACTTTTTAAATTATTATAAAAGTTAAAAAAATAAAAAAAAGCTAAAAAAAATAAATTAAGTATGCTAAATAATATTTAAGAAAATAATGTTTGTTAGGCATATTTTGCTAAAAGAAACAAAGTTGTAATAGATTTTTTTATATTAACTCTGGTAATTAGTAATAAGTTTAAAAGAAAAATAACCTAAAAGTATAATAGTAATACTAGATATAGCTAAATAAAAAATATCTTATTTTAAAAAAAACAAAAAAGAAAAAAAGCAGAAAAAAATAGAAAGCTAAACAGCCTTGCTGCTAAACTAACTAAATATTAAAAAAATATAATAGCTTTTTTTTTGCTTAATAATAATTTTTTTTTTTATATTAGCTATAATAAAAAACAATTTTTATATATTCTAAAAAATTATATTAAAAATATTTTTAAACTTATATATAATAAACGTTACTACTTTAATATAAAATATATGCTATATAACCTATAAAGCATATATTTTTTTAATAAATATTAAAATATATATTAGTTTATAACCTATTATATAATATATAGAAAAAACTAAATTAATAAGCAATTATTACTAAAAGAATGAATACTAATTAAAATATTAGTTATTTTTTATTATATTATTGTTATAGATTTTATTATAGATATACTACTAGTAAAATTTAAAAAATATTTCTAGAACATAAAAAAATATAATTATTTTAATATACTAGTAATTATATTATATAAAGCTAGTAAAGAATTGCTTTTAATACTAGAATATAAAGAATATATAGCAAAAAACTAGGCAAAAATATTATTATAAATATTATATTTATATAATTAAAGATTATTAGTAGTTATTATTAGCAATAAAGACCTAAAGTTTATTAGTAAAGTTTAGAAAAAAATTTATAATATATTAAACGTTAAACTTTTTTTTTTAATAGTTTATTATTTTTAAATAAATAGGCTTTTAAAAAAAAATTTAAATTATTAAAATAGCTATTAAGTTTTATATAGCTACTAATCTAAATATTTTTTGGACTAAGTTATTATTAGTATTATAATACTACCTAAATAATATATTATTAGTAATAGTTAGAAAGTTACTAAACTAACTAATATTAGGATTTTAGCTATAATTTATTATAGATATTCTAAATTAAAAAAAAAGCACTAAAGCTAGTAATAAAACAATAAAAGTATTAAAAATAAAACATGCTTAAAAAGCCGAACATTTAGTTAATATAGTTAATATAATTACTAAAAAAAAATATAACAATAAGCATACTTTAATAACTTTTAACAAAAATAATATAGTTTATTTTAGATTATATAAAAATTATTACTTATTTAGCAAACCTAAACAAAAATAATTACTAATAAAAGTAGGACTTTTTAAAATTATTAAAAAAATAGGGCTATTAGTATATAAACTTAATTTTTTTAGTAGTTAGTACGTCTATTTTATAGTTTTAATTATATAGCTTTATAAATTTAAATAAAAAAAAGATTTTTTTAATAAAAAAGTCTTTTTATTAGGCCTAGTTACTATTAAAAGGACTAAGGATTACTAGGAAGTTAAAAAAATTACCTAGAAAAAAATCCAATTTTTAAATAGCAAATTTTTAATTAAGTATATTATTAAATAAAAAAAATAAAATAGTAAGTATAACTAAAACTTTAATAAAAAAGAACTAAAATTATTAGCGCCTAATTTAGTTAATAAATATAAAGCTAATAATATTATTAATTAAGCAAAAGAATATAAAAAGTATAATATTGCTTATATAAAAAAGAACAATTTATTAAAATAATTATGCTAGAAAACAAAACAAAAAAAATATATACAAAATAATAAATATACTATACTTATTTTAAAAAACTTTTATTTTTTAAAAAATTATAAGCTAACTATATATATTAACAAAAAATATATTATATTTATTATAACTATTTTATTTTTTAAAAAACTATATTAAAAACAACAAATATATAGCTATAAATAAAGTATGCATTACTAAGCTTAGCTATTATAATAATAGCAAAAAAATTACTACAAAAATAATATATAAATAGCTAAAAAGAAAAGATATACTACTATAGCTATTTATTATAAAATAAATAATAGTACTTTTTTTATATATTTAGGGGCACTTTTTTAAATAATAAAGCATACTTACTATTAAATATACTTGCTATAAACTAATATAGCTATAATAAAAAAAACAAAGTATAAAGTTATATACTAGTTTGTTTATATAAACAAGCTTTATTTTTTTTTTTTTTTTTACTGCTTTTTTTTTTTTATAAAATTTAAAAAATCTATTTTGTTATATTTAGTATTAGATCTATAAAAACGCTAACTATTATAGCAACTATATTAAACTTAATAGATTAACTATTAGCTTAGAATTAGCTCTAATATAATAATAATACTACTTTTTTATTTAATAGCTATAATAAAAAAAACGTTATACCTAACAAAATAATATAAATACTATAGCTACTAATAAATATAATATTTCTGCTAACTAAAAATCTAATATCTTTATTATTTAAAGCGCTAATATAAACCTAGATAATAATAATAATAATAATAATAATAAAAAATAAGTTATATTTATTATAATATATAATAATACTAAAAATAAATATATAATTATAAGTTTTGGTTAAAATAATAATAAAAATATTAAAAATATTAAAAAAACTGCTAAACCTATTAATATAGCACAAGCAACTAAAAAAAAATTTAAAGTTTTTGGATCGGGCTACAAAAAAGAAAAAAAATTGCTGCGGCTAAAAAAACTACTAAATGTAATACTATTTTTATTAAAAATAATATTTAAAAAAAAGATACTATATTAAAAAAAATCTATTAAAATAAAAAGAATAGTAGGAATATTAAAAGTAATAGATTAAGCGTTAAAAATAAAAAATAACTAATCATTACTATTAGATTGTTTAAAAATAGCAATAATAATAATAATAATAAAAATAATAATAATACTTTTAATTACTTGTTTAATTTTAATAAAAATAAATATTATATAGTACTATATAGTTATAAAAAATAAATATTATATAATAATAATAACTTAAAAAGCAATATTTATAATAAAAAAAAAACTAAAAGTAATAACTAATAAAGTATTTATAATAGGTTTAATAGTAGCCTAGCAATATTTAAAAAACTATATAGCAAAACAAATAATTTTAATAGAACTATTGCTTGCTTTAATAACAAAATAAATAAATCTAACTTTTTTTATAACTTAATTATTAAAAAGTTTATTAAACTATTTAGCAAAAATAATAAAAAACTTTTTATAGCTAACAATTTTATATAAAACTTTAAAATTAAATATATAAATATTATAAAAATTAAAAATTAAAAAAAAATATAAAAATTTTTATTTTTTAATAAAGCTAGTATTCTAGCTTTTAAGTTTATATTTTTAAATAGTAGCTTTAACCTAATAATTATAAAATAACTAGCAAAACTTAGTTAAATAAACTTAATATAGGTTAAATTTAATTATAAAAAAACTATAAATAATTTTAATAAATTTATTACTTAGCTTTATATTTATTTAAAAAAATATATTAACGATTTTAAAAAGAAATATTATAAAAAAGTTAATTTAAATACTATATAAAACAAGCTTAATAACTTAAAAGCCTAACTTAATAGCTATAAAGTTAAATTTAAGCAATAAAACAAAACTATTACTAAGCTAACTATTTAAATTAATAAGCTTAACTCTAATAATAATAAAATAACTAAAAAAGTTAATATTATTAAACTTTAATTATAAAAAGCTATATATATTACTAAAACATATAAAAAAAACGCTAAGAATGTTTTTAGGCAAATAATAAAAATGCTTAATAATTATAAAAGTATTTTTAATAACTATAAAAATATTTTTAACAAAATAAAATAAAGCTTTATTAAGTTAAACAAAATTACAAAAATAATAAAAAAGTACAAAAATTAAAAAAGTTAGAAAAAATAAGTACTACGTGTTATATAACAAAAGGAGTTAAAAATATTAAATTATAAGGAATATTTATAACTTGGGATAAATAGCTTTATTTAAGGGAGGGAACGCTTAATAGGTATAACTATAGATATATTAACTATAGTTATAAATATATTTATTATATTTATAAGTAGGTAGATGTTCTTATAATTTTATATTTAAAAAAAAAAAGATTATTTATTTATATTTTATATAATAATTGTTATCTTTAATATAACGGTTAGTACAGTCTTACCAAGACCTGTACGAACTCTAGACCTATATAGCAATAAAATAGGAAATTAGCGCATAAACCAACCTAACTTTATAGCTATATATATAGAGTTTATATCTACCTACTTTATAAACTCTAATTTTTTTTTTCTTTTTTTTTTTTTTAGTTTAAAATCTTTATTTATAATATTAATAAACTAGCTATAAAAACTTTACTTAACTAATTATAATACTACTCTAAGCTTACTAATTATTTATTAATAAATATTTAATAAATATATATTTTTTATTTTGCTATAGTTAATAAAACATAAATAAATTTTTTTTTTTAGTTATATATTTAATATAAAAAATTATATATTTTATAATATAAATCTAACTTTAATATAATTTAATAAAACTTTCGACCTTTATACTACTTAAAAACTAACAATTTATAAAAAACTTAATTTTAAATATTTTTATTTTATTTTTAGTTCTTAAACAATTAAAACAACTTTAGCTCTTAAATATAGTTAGCTTTTTATTATTAAATAATTTTAAAATCTTTTTTTTTAATAAAAAAAAAATTAAGTACTAAATTTTTTTATAAATATTTTAAATAAACTAATATTTAAAAAAAAATCTAAAAAAAATAAAAAGTTAAAACTTAAAAAAGCAAAATCTAAATTAAAACTAGAACTATTTAAAATAAGTAATATATTTAAAAATATAGCACTAAATATTATAGCTATATAAGCTTACAATTTTGCGTTAGTTTTAATAGAACTTTTCTAATAAATAAATAAAATAAAGCACTAATTTTTTAATATGTTTATTTTAGTATTTTTAAAAAGTAACTATAATTTAATAATAAAAAGTATATTTAAAAACATTAATTTTAAACTTTCTAGTTTTCCTGCTTTATTTACTTTTTGTTCTATTAGCTTATTTTTTAACGCTTTAAACCCTACTTATACTAAAAAAGCTAAAATATAAAAAACTAATTTTAGCAAATTTATAAAAAATAAAGCCTTATTTAATAACTAGGTCCATAAACTAGCAAAAAAGCTAAATAAAAATATTACTATATTCTAAACTAAGAATAGCTAACTTTAATATATTATAAACTAATTAAAAAAATATATTAAAAAATTAATAAAAATATATTTTTATTTAACTAAAAAACTATTTAATAATATTACTAAAATAATCTAAGTTTTATTAATAATTTATTATAACTTTAATTAAGCAGCTATAACTTATAAAATATTTTAAACTTATATATATAAAGCTAATAAAAATATTAATAAGTTTATTTTTATATTTAATAGTTTAGCCTAAAAATATTAATTAGCTAAATTATAATAAAAATATAAATTATAGAACTACTTTTATATAAACTTAAAAAAAAACTTATATAAAGTTTTTATAAATTTAAATATTTTTTATAAATTATTTATTAATAAAGTTATTAAATCAGTATATAATATTAAATAAGCTTATAAAAACTATTAATAAACTAAACCTATTAGCTTAACTAAACAAAGATCTAATTTAAGTAATTAAACTTTTAGCAAACCGGCCTACTAACTTTTAGCTAACCCTAAAAGTTCTAAAATACTTATTTTAAAACAATTAAAATAAATACTAACTATAAAAAAAAAGCTTATTGGGATAATAAGACCTATTTTATTTGTAGTAAAAAAAAGCATATATTTATTAACTACCTTAACTAAAAGCCTAAAGTTTTAGGTGTTTAACTAGCAAAAAAAAGCCTTAATAAAAATAACTCTAATAGTTTATTTAACTCAAAAAACAAGTAGAACTAATAGAAGTTTTTTTATTAATTTTTTTATTTATTTTAATTAAAATATATAGCTAAAATAAATTAATTATAAATTAATAGTATTAAAATAAAAACTTTAGTTTTATATAATACTAAAGCTTATATTTTTTTAATAATTAGCTATAAGTTTATATAATAAGTTAAACAATAGTTAAAAATAGAAATAGTTTAGCTAGCTAAACTTTAAAAGCTTTATAACTACTAAAGTAAAATAATTAGTAAAATCTATAAATATTTAATATATATTATAAAAATTAATAGTTAATAATTTAAAGACTAAACATTTTAGGTTATTAATTTTAGCTATAATATTATTATTAATATTAAATAATTAATAAAACAAAATATTCTAATAAAAATTTAAAAATAATAATTAATCTAGCTAGATAATCTATTTTTTTTAGCTTAATTTTTACTAATAATTATAATTAAGCTTTTTAACTATAAATAATAAAATATAAACCTAAAAATATAAAAAAATATAAATTAATATAATTAAGTATTAAAAAAATATTATTAAATATTAAAACAACTTTTTAAAAACAAAATAATTATTTTAAAAATAACTAAAACTAAAAAAACAAAAAAAAAACTTAGGACCTTTAAACCTAAAATAAAAAAAGTTTATATAATAATTTCTAAAAAAAAAAAAAAAACCAAGCTGCTATTAAAAAAATTATATAAAACTTTCAAAATTACCCCTACTAAAATAAATAAAAGCAACTAGCTAAAAGGACTTTAAAAAAACCTATTATAATTAAATTTATAACAACTAAAAATAACTATATTAAACTATTCAAAAAAAACTTAAAAATAATTAATATTTTATAAAAAAAATAAACTTAAATTAACCAAATAATACTATAAAAAACTTTTAATAATAAACTAATCCTATTCTTAAAAAAAAAAAACCTCTAATATATAAAATTAATACAAAACTTTTTACTTCTTTAGCTATTATACCTAAAAAAGTTCTTTTTAAAAAAAGAATCTAAAACTTTACTACTATTATAACTAGGGTTTAATATAGTACTAAAATTTAATAATAAAAAATATATTTTTAGCCCCTATTAATACTATATACTTATATAATTTATTTTATTTAAAAAAAAATTTATAAATAAACTACTAGCTATAGATTTTATTAAACAAAACATAAACTTAAACATTGCTTTTATTTTATTTATATTTAAACTTAGATTAACTAAACATAAATTTATAATTAATTATTAATAAAAAAATATATATTTAAAAAATCAAATTATATTAGCTCTAAATATTAGTAGTACTATATTTAATTATTGCAATATTACTTAATTTATTAAACTAGATATTATTAAAGCTTTTTATTAATTATTATTAATTATAAAATTATATTATTTTTTTTTTTTAAACTTATAAAAAAATATTTTAATAAAAAGTTTTATTTTTTAAGTTAAAAGTAAAACCTGCTTAGTAATAAGCTTTTATTAATATATAAATTTAAAAACTTTTAAATAAATTTACAAATATTTATATAAATAATGTTTTAATTTATTTTAAAACTAAAAAATAGTACTAGACTTATTATAAAAAAATAATCTATTATTTATATTAAGCTAAATATTAAAAAAACATTAAAAAGTCTTGTTTTAATATATTTATTATTAACTATTTAGAAATAATTATAAAAACTAAAATAAAGATTAAAATTAATTTTATTAAAATCTAAGCAATCCTAAATTAGAACTTTAATAATTTTAAAAATATTAAATTAATCTAGTTATTTTTTAAGCGTTATAATTATGTTTATATATTTATTTACTATGCTAATAAAATTATTATTTTTTTAAATTAACTACTAAAAAAAAATAAACTATTTATAATAAAACTAAAACAAAAATAAGTTTTTAAACATATAAAACTATTAGCTTATAAAACATTTGTTCTAGCTTTTTTTAGGCCTAGTTAACTAATATAAATAAAAATAAATATTTTATATAATATAATAAAAAAAATTATGTAGCAATAATAAAAAAATATAACTTAAAAACTTATAAAGTATTTTTTTAAAACAATAATATTAACTAAATAAACTTACTTAATTTAAAACTATAAGTTTTTAGTAATAGTATAGATTTTAAAATACTATTACTTAAAGCTCTTTAAAACTAAGTTTTTTATAATAACTAATTATTAAGCTTTATTATATTTTTTAAATAAATAGATTTTATTAATATAATAAATATACTAGGCTAACTTTTTATTAAACTTAAATATTACTTTTTAATACTAACTAAAATAAAAAAATATAATAACTAATATTTTATTAAAAAAAATAGCTAAGCTTTTTATAATTAAAACTAAAAAAGTTAAAAAATAAATAATAATATTAGTTCTACTTAACAAAATACTAAGTTCTATATTAACTATAGACCTTTTACCTAATATTTCCTAAAAAACTAACCTAATAAACCTAATTAAATAAAAAAACTAGCTATAAAAACTAAAAAATAAAAACAAAAAGCTATATATATTTAAAGTTACTTTAAATAAAACTATTTTTTTTATATAGCTTTAATTTAAAAAATTTATATACTTTTAATTACTATATATTAAAATTAATATAAAACAATCAAAATATTAAAATAAAAATATTACTAGCTTTACTTAAAATATAATTATAAATAATATATATATAATTATTATAATTATAAAAAAAATAAAATATTATAAAATAAAACTTTTAGCCTTTTTTATTTATTATTTATACTAGCTATAATATAGTAATATATAGTAATAAATAGTAAAAATATACTACTTAACTAATAGGGTTATAACTATATATAAATATTTATAAATAAGTTTAGCTGTTTAATTACAACTTTACTTAGCAAAAAAACAAATATTACAAAGTTACTAGTTATATAATATTATAAAAATCTATATAAATTTTTTAATATACTAAATATATAGATATTAAATAATATAGGACTATTTATTTTTAAGTTTATAGTAATAATTAATAGTTTTATAAATATTAAGCACTATTTTAGTAGCGCTTATTACTTTTAAACCTAAAAAGTAATAAAATTAACTAATTAAAAATTAGACTAATAATTCCGTTTTTATATTAATAAATACTAAAATAATTAAAATATTTATTTTTTTGTTTTGAACTTTATATATAATTTTTTATAATATTTATTAATTAATATATTACTACTAAAAGTAGTAATAAGAATTAAAGCATAAAACTTTTTAATAATAAATATAAGCAAAACTGTTATAAATTTTAATACTAAGCAATAAACGCTTAAACTAGTTTCTTAAACCTAAAATATTTAGAAAATAATATATAATATAACAACTTTTGTATAAAAATAATATAAGTTATAAGCTAATAAAAAAAAATGCTTAATAAATTTTAAAATAAAAAATAAAAATTTTTAAAAAAAAAAAAGTTTTATAATATAAGCACTAATTATTAGATTAAACTTTTAATTAGTTAAACTTTTTAAAATCTTAAAAAAATAAAAATTTAGTTATATTTTTAACTTGTTTAATTTTTATAAAATAAAAAACTTATTTTATGCTAACTAATTATAAAAAATAAATAATAACTTTTTATTTTAATAAATCTAATTATTATTTTTAGCTAAAAATATTAATAATAAAACAAAATTTAAAATTAAATAAATAAAATAATTAAAAAGATATAAAAAAAATAAAAAGTTATAATATTAAATTGTTTAAAAAAGCTATAATCTTAATAATACTTAGTATATAACTTAAAATTTTAAAAATATACTAATTAAATTTAATTAATTTTATAAAATTTATAAAAAAGCTTTTAGATTTTTTATAAAATTATAAAAATAAATATATATAATAATAATTAATAAATTTATAAGCAATTATAAAAATAATAATAAAGCAATATAATATAAAAAGATTATATAAATTTAATATTATTAGTAATTTTAAATTAAAACTATATTTAAATTTTTAGTTTTAAAAAAAGGTAGTATAATAGTTAGTATAGTTTTAGTAAAACTTGCAAAAATTCTAGACCTATATAGCAATAAAATAGGAAGTTAGCGCACGGACCAACCTAACTCTACAGCTATATATATAGAGTTTATATCTATTTACTTTATAAACTCTGATTTTTTTTTTTTTTTTTTTTTTTAGCTTAAAGTCTTTGTTTATAGTATTAATAAACTAGTTGTAGAAGCTTTATTCGACTGATTGTGATATTTAACAAATAACTGAATTGCTGTAACAAAACTTTTAAAATTATTTTTATTAAAATAAATAAAAATAATTAGCTAAAAAAACTTTAAAAAAATTTATTATAATTAAGTTTATAATAACTAAAAATAATTATATTAAACTATTTAAAAAAAACTTAAAAATAATTAATATTTTATAAAAAAAATAGATTTAAATTAATTAAGTAGTACTATAAAAGATTTTTAATAATAAACTAATCTTATTTTAAAAAAAAAAAACTTTAAATATATAAAATTAATATAAAGCTTTTTGTTTTTTTAGTTATTATATTTAAAAAGATTTTTTTTAAAAAAAAATCTAAAACTTTATTATTATTATAACTAGAATTTAATATAGTACTAGAACTTAATAATAAAAAATATATTTTTAGATTTTATTAATATTAAATATTTATATAATTTATTTTATTTAAAAAAAAATTATAAATAAGTTATTAATTATAAATTTTATTAAATAAAATATAAATTTAAATATTATTTTTATTTTATTTATATTTAAACTTAAGTTAACTAATTATAAATTTATAATTAATTATTAATAAAAAAATATATATTTAAAAAACTAAATATTATTAAAACTTTTTATTAATTATTATTAATTATAAAATTATACTATTTTTTTTTTAAACTTATAAAAAAATGTTTTAATAAAAAGTTTTATTATTTAGTTTAAAAATAAAACCTATTTAATAGCAAGCTTTTATTAATATATAAATTTAAAAACTTTTAAATAAATTTATAAATATTTATATAAATAATATTTTAATTTATTTTAAAACTAAAAAATAGTATTAAACTTATTATAAAAAAATAATTTATTATTTATATAAAGCTAAATATTAAAAAAATATTAAAAAATCTTGTTTTAATATATTTATTATTAATTATTTACAAATAGCTATAAAAATTTAAATAATTTTAAATTAAAATTTTAATAATTTTAAAAATATTAAGTTTGTTGGAATAACTAGCATTAGTTACAACTATATCGTACACCTGCGCATTATGTAAGTAAACAGATATCTTTGTATAAAGATTATTAGCTATAAGGATTTTATTTCCCCTTATTGTTTCAGCTCGTACGCTAGCAGAATTCTTTTCTTAAAAAGAATTCTATTTTATATAAAGCACTCTTTTTTTTTTTTTTCTTAGTATAAAATTTAAATATAATATAATATAGTATATTCTATTAACGCGTATTTATTTATTTTTATGTATAATATTATATATAGCTTATTTAATATTAATTAATAGTTACTAAAGCATTTTTAACCTAACTATAAAAGTACTACAAATTAGCAAAAATAAAAACAAAGCTAAGCTTTTTATAAACAAAAAAAACTTTATATCGTACTTTATTTTTTTATTGTACAACAATTATTTTTTTTAACTAGTTAACATATATTGTTTAAAAATAAAACAAATATAACCTTTTTTTTTAAACCAATAAGATATTCGCTTGTTGTATAAAAAACAAAAAGATCTATTTTTTTATTGTATAATATAACTTTTTTCTTTGGACCAACAAAATATTATATAAAAAAAAAAAGAAATAGCATACAATTATGCTATTTTTAATTATATTGTTATATAATAGCTAAACAAACTTTTTAACCCCCCCCCCCCCCCTCCCCCCCCCCCCCCCTTACTTTACTATAGTATAAAAAGCACTAAGTACTTTAATAAAATCTACTAAATTATGCTTGAACTTTATATATAAAAAACTTGCTAAAAATATTAATATTAATATAAAAACTATATAAAACTATATTAATTTTAATTTTTAAAACAAAAACTTTAATAAATCTTATATAAGTAAAATTATAATAAATATATAGTTTACTTATTAATTTATTAAATACTAAAATATAAAAAAGTCCGGACAACTATTTTAAAAAATATTCAAAAAAAACTTTAAAAAATAAATAACAAATTATTTTTATATAATCTACTAAAATATATATATAAAGTTTATAATAATAGTTAAAAAAAATATATATATAAAAACTAATTAAAAAAAATATAGCTTATAAATAATTTATTATAATTATATAAAATAAATTTAAAATTATTAAATTTTTAAAATTTTTAACTTAAACAATCTAAATATTTATTATATAACAACTATTAATTTTTTTTATACTTAATTAACAATTTTAAGCTATCTTTTAAAAAACTTTTTAGCTTACCCTAACTTTTTAACCTATTATATAAATAGAACTAAAACTAAAAATTAAACAACTAGAACTTATATAGCTTAAACTAATACTTATTTAAAATATATAATTCTAACCCTATAAAAACTAGAACTTTAAGCATATATAACTAACTATAAAAACCTAATATATACTAGAAATAATATATAATTATATATTAAAAACAAACTATAAACCAAACTTCTAACTAATATATAAATATTTTATAATTTATAACTTTTTTTAGACCCTTATATTATAAATATATCTTTATATAATACTAAAACTTATATTAAATAGCTTTTTTTTAGATTTACTCCTTATAAAAAATATACTACTTTTCTAAAAACATAAAAAAAAAAAAAAACTATATAAGCTATTTATATAACCTATTTTATAATAAAGCACGCTTATTTATAAATATTTATTAATAGCTCAAAATAATAAAAAACTAATACTATACTATATTCCTAAGCATTTTAAAAAACTTTGCAAAAAAATATTATATATATTATATTAAACTAAAAAAAATATAATATAAAATCTATTATATAATAAATAGTTATTTTAATAATAATATAAACTATAATTAGTACTAAGTTAATTAGACTTTAATTATATTTATATAAATAAATAAAAAAAACCTAAAATTAGTACTATACAAAATACTAAAACTTATAATTAACAAACTTATAAAAGTATAGCAAACATTTAGTACAAACTACCAAAAAAAAATCTAACTAAATATAACTATTATATAAATATATTAAAAAGTACTTAAACTAGCTATAGCACTTATATTTTAAAAGCTAATATATAAAATTTTTTTTTTAACTTCTAAGTATATATTTAAATAATAATAAACAATATACCAAAACATTTTATATAAAAAGATAATAATACTTATTTTATTAATAAGAAATATAACTAAAGTTATTATATAAAAAGCTACTAACCTAGATTTCTTAAATTATTAAACAAATTAAATATATAATAAAACTATTTAAAAAACTAGAACTTTAAAAACAACTATATAAATAAAAAATACTTTATATACTAAAAAAAAAAATATTAGTTAATAAAACATATTTTCTAAAAACAAGCTTATATAAAAAACTAATATTTTAACTCGCATAAAATAATATATAACATTAAACTTATACCTAAAAATTCTTAATATATTTAATAGAATATAAAAAGTACTTAAAATTAGACAAAAGCAATAAAAATATAAACAAAGAATTTAAAAGCTAGTTTATTTAATTTCTAATAAATAATATGTTTATATACTATATAACTAAAAAAAATATCTAAAACTATAAAACAGATGTTTTATCTAACTAGTTTATTTTAAATAACTAGTATTATATAAAATACTAAAGCAAACTATAAAATATAGGCGCTTCAAACTACTTAATAGTAAAAAAAGCACAACTAAAAACCTATATTAGATTATATTTTTATATAAAAATTAATTAAATACTAAAAATTATATATATTAAATTTAGCAGTAATAATATAATCTTAGCTATAAATACTATACAAATAAAAAATACCCTTAGTATAACAATATACTATATTTTAAATAGCTTAATACTATTTCTATTTTTTTAAAGAACGCCGATCGCTTATAAACATATTTTAATAATACAAAAAATATTATTATATAAAAAAACAGCAAGACTATCCCTATTATACACAAATAAAAATATTTATTTTTTAATATTAGACTATATAAAACTAGCATATTTTTTATAAAAATAGAACTATAACAGTTTTACTGCCGATTTAAACACTTTTATATAAAAAGACTATATAAAATGCTTAGTTATATAAAACATAATATTAACTATTTAATTTTAAAAAAAATCTAGAAGTTCTATTATTATTACTAGTTATATAAATAAGTATTCTAACGTTTTAAGTTTTTAATTAAAAATAATTATAATTTTAACTATAAAATAATAATTAATACTATATAAATAAACAATAAATAAATCTTTTATATAATTAATATTACTATATTATTTTAAGCAGCAATATTTTTTAAATTAATATTTATATAAAACGCTTAAAAAATGCTATATAAATATTAAATTAATATATATTAAAAACCCCTTAATAATATTATATATAACCTAAATATAAACTTTTTATTTAAAAAGTTTTAAAACTAAACTAAAATTATAAGCTTTTAGTATTATATAATACTTATTAAAACATATTAAGTAATAAGCAAAATTAAAAAAATATATAGTTTATTCTGCTATATGTATAATATATTAAAAGCTAAAATTAATTATTATATAAAAAACAAATCAATCCTATAAATAATAATCAAAGCTCTAAATAATATTGCTAAACTAAATAGCTTTGTACCAACCCTCCTAATCTTTAGAACATATCTTAAAATTAACCAGAACTTACCTTTTTTGCTTAATATTATATAAAAAACAAAAGCTATAAAAAAAACTATAAAAATATTATATAAAAAAAAACAAAAATTAAAATCAATTATATAATTAACTAGTATAACAAACCAGTTTTATATAATATATTATTGCTTTTTTTTTAAAACAAAATTTTAGTATAGCAAAAAAAAAAAAGCTAAAACGGACTATACAAAATAAAATCTATTAAAAAATCAAATATAATTATTAATTTAATAAATAACTTAATATAGTTTAAATAGACCTAAATTAAGCCTTACTACTATATAACTAAAAAAATACTTTTAAACAATTAAAACAAAAAAGCAAAAAATATATAACCTTTCTAAAAACCTAACATATAAAAAAAATAAAAATACTTCTAAAAAGCTATATAATTTTTTATAACTTTTATATAATAGATTAGCCAACTATTCCTAACCCTTAAAAAAGAACAGAACTATACCTTAGCTATTAAATTATATAAAAACAGCATAATTAATACACCTAGTAGACCATTTAAAAAATCGGACGCTATAAAGATTAACAACCTTATTGTACAAAGCATATTTTAATTCGTAAAATATAACCTAGCTAAACATAACAATACTTAGATTTTTAAGTCCTAGCTTATATAAAAAATTAAAAAAAAAATAACTAAGCTATACAAAAAATCCCAACTTATTATATAAAACTATAACAACAAAAATAAAAAAATAGTTCTTACTTAGTTACTTACAATCTAGCAAATAAACTAGCAATTATTTTTTATACTAGGCCCTTTTTAATTTATAACTTTAATACTTTAAGCAAGCTTTAAAATATTATATAAATATATATATAATTAAAAAACAAATTAGCTAAAAAAATTATTATATAACTGCTATTTAAACTAAAATTAAAATATTTTAATAAAACAATTCTTTAAATTATATAACTACTATATAAACTTATAAAATTAAAGCTATACTAGTTTAAAACATACTACTAGTACTACTGCAAAAAACTAAAAATAATTATTTTTATATATAATTTATATTTTTTATTTATAAAAAATCTGTTATATAACTTTAGTATTACTAGTTTATAAACAAATAATATATTTAGCTTTATAACCCTAAGCTTTTTAGAAAAAAAAGAATATAAACTTTAATAAGCTAAGTTTTATATAAAGCTAAAAAAAACACTTTAGTAAAACTACTTTATAAAGTTCAATAGTAAACAAATTATGCTATTATTTAAAAAAAAAGATTACTTTAACCTAGAAAAGCCAAACAAACCAACTAGACCTAGTTAACCTTTATATAACTAACTTTGCTTAGCAATATATTTTATAATAAATAAAAAAAGCATATATTAGCAGTATCTGCTAGCTAAAAACAGCATACAACCTATATATTGCTACCTAAATAATAGACCCTATACTATACAACATTAAAAATCTAAACAAAAAAATTCAATAGCAAATAAATAACTATAACTATAGCTTAATATTTATACTACTTAACTTATGCTATATAAAACTATTTATTTTTATAAACAGATTATTTGCAAATAATATAAATATAACTTTCTAGCTTAGATTTATTATTATATTAGATATAAAGCGCTATATAAAAAAAAATTTAAGCTTTAAAATTAAAAATAATATTATATACTAAAACTTAAATAAATATAAACAAGTAACTAAAAGCATATTTATAAGTGAATTATATAATATAATTAATAAATTTAATAATACTATTACTTTTTATATAATATTCTAAAAGATTATAGCTTTATTAAAATTACCTTTAATCCTAACTATTTTATATTTAAACTTAAAATTATTATATAATTGTTTAATAAAATTAAATATAATATAAAAAAAATAATTAATAATTAATATTATATTTTTTTATAAGTTATATAAAAAAAAAAAAATCTTTAAAATACAATAGATTAATAAAAAAAACAACCCAGCTAATACGTTTATAAAACAAACACTAAACTAAGCACTAAAAACTTTTGTTTTAATAAACAAACTAACTATACAAATTAAAATATTTATTAAATAAATATAAAAAATCATTATATAAGTATAATATTTATAAAAAAAAAAAAGTTAAAATAATAAAAACAATATATAATATATTAACTCTAAATAAAAATAATACAAACTTTACTTTATTTTTTTTTATATAATAACTATATTAAATACTATACAATCGCTACATATATATAACATAAACGTTACACTAAAATCTAACAATCTAGTAATAGCTACAAAATAAAAAACTACTACAAGCCGCACAAGCATTCTATATATAAGCAGCAATAGTAATACTACATAACTAAATAAAAACCGTACAAAAATAACTTTTACAACAAAAGATTCACACAATTACAAGCATAAATAGCTTAATTAATAATACTTAAATCTAAATATTAACTAAAAACAAAGCAGCAACCCAAGCTTTATTAGCTTACATATAAAAAACTAATACATTAGTAATATATATAAATATACTATATAAAACAAAAACAAATATTTATATTAATATATAACATAGCAAAAAAGTAACAATTGTTCGGATTATTTATTAGCAGTAATATAACGTTATATTTAAGCTCTTATTCAATAATAATAAGCACACAACCGCTATTGCCAAATAGCTAGATAGCGTCTATTATATAAATATATATATATATATATAAAAATGGATTAATATATAAAGCAATAGATTATAAAAGTAATAAAGGACAGAAAACAGCAAAGAACTCAAATACTTTTTATACTTGGGTTTCTTTATATACAAACTAATATATACTTATTTACTTTTACGTTCTTTCTATACAAAATAATATATATTTATTTACTATTTTTATATTCTTTCTATATAAAGCAATATATACTTACTTACTTTTATATTCTTTTTATATAAAGGATATTTGTTAACTTAGCTATATACACACTATACTAAAAGCTTTAACTAATAACTACCCGTACAAAGCCTACTAACTAAACAAACTAACTAATTATAAACCTTACTAGCGTACAGATTAAGAACACCTGGTTTAGCTTTAATCCGGATAGCTACTAAATAACCCCTAGCTTATATTTTTAGCTAATCGTATAGCTAAAATATTAGCTTTGCAATCTTATTTTTTACAATTATATTTAAAATAAACAACCAAATAACTTAACTATTATATATAAAGCTAAATCGCTAATCTAATTAATATACTTATTAAATAAAATATTATATATATATTCTAGTTAGTTATATAGTATATAGTTACTTTTTTTTTTTTTTATATAATAAGCAGTTATAACTAAAAAAAAAAATAGCCAGTATTAAAATAACTAGCATTAGTTACAACCATATTATACACCCGCGTATTACACAAATAAACAAATATTTTTATATAAAGATTATTAGCTATAGGAACTTTATTTCTTTTTATTGTTTTAGCTTATACGCTAGCAGAATTCTTTTTTTAAAAGGAATTCTGTTTCGTACAAAGCATTTTTTTTTTCTCTCTTTCGGTACAGGATTTAAATATAGTACAATACAATACATTCTATCAACGCGTATTTATTTGCTTTTATATACAATATCGTACACAGCCCATTTAACAAGTTAATCTAATTATTTTTTAAACTTTATAATTATATTTATATATTTATTTATTATACTAGTAAAATTACTGCTTTTTTAAATTAATTATTAAAAAAAAATAAACTATTTATAATAGGACTAGAACAAAAATAAACTTTTAAATATATAAAACTATTAATATATAAAATGTTTATTTTAGTTTTTTTTAAGCTTAGCTAACTAATATAAATAAAAATAAATATTTTATATAATATAATAAAAAAATATAACCTAAAAATTTATAAAATATTTTTTTAAAACAATAATATTAATTAAATAAATTTACTTAATTTAAAACTATAAATTTCTAGCAATAATATAAATTTTAAAATATTATTACTTAAAGCTTTTTAAAACTAAGTTTTTAATAGTAATTAATTATTAAGCTTTATTATATTTTTTAAATAAATAAATTTTATTAATATAATAAATATATTAGGCCAACTTTTTATTAAACTTTAATATTATTTTTTAATATTAATTAAAACAAAAAAATATAATAGCTAATGTTTTATTAAAAAAAATAGCCAAGCTTTTTATAATTAAAGCTAAAAAAACTAAAAAAAAAAAAAATAGTATTAGTTCTGCTTAATAAAATATTAAGTTTTATATTAACTATAGATTTTTTATTTAATATTTTTTAAAAAGCTAACTTAATAAACCTAATTAAATAAAAAAACTAACTATAAAATCTAAAAAATAAAAATATTAAAATAAAAATATTATTAGTTTTATTTAAAATATAATTATAAATAATATATATATAATTATTATAATTATAAAAAAAAACAAAATATTATAAAATAAAACTTTTAGTTTTTTTTATTTATTATTTATATTAGTAATAATATAATAATATATAATAATAAATAGTAAAAATATATTATTTAACTAATAAAGTTATAACTATATATAAATATTTATAAATAAGTTTAGCTATTTAATTATAATTTTATTTAGTAAGAAAATAAATATTATAGAATTACTAATTATATAATATTATAAAAATTTATATAAATTTTTTAATATATTAAACATATAAATATTAAATAATATAGAACTATTTATTTTTAAATTTATAGCAATAATTAATAATTTTATAAATATTAAGCACTATTTTAGTAATATTTACTATTTTTAGACCTAAAAAGCAATAAAATTAACTAATTAAGAACTAAATTAATAATTTTATTTTTATATTAATAAATATTAAAATAATTAAAATATTTATTTTTTTGCTTTAAATTTTATATATAATTTTTTATAATATTTATTAATTAATATATTATTACTAAAAATAATAATAAAAATTAAAACATAAAACTTTTTAATAGTAAATATTAGCAAAACTATTATAAATTTTAATACTAAGCAATAAACACTTAAACTAGTTTGCTAAACTTAAAATATTTAAAAAATAATATATAATATAGCAACTTTTATATAAAAACAATATAAGTTATAAACTAACAAAAAAAAATATTTAATAAATTTTAAAATAAAATTTAAAATTTAAAAAAAAGAAAAAGCTTTGTAATATAAGTACTAACTATTAGATTGGACTTTTAGTTAGTTAGACTTTTTAAAATCCTAAAAAAACAAAAATTTAGCTATATTTTTAATTTATTTAATTTTTATAAAATAAAAAACCTATTTTATATTAACTAATTATAAAAAATAAGCAATAACTTTTTATTTTAGTAAATCTAATTACTACTTTTAGCTAAAAATATTAATAGTAAAACAAAATTTAAAATTAAACAAATTAAATAATTAAAAATATATAAAAAAAATAAAAAATTATAATACTAGATTACTTAAAAAAGCTATAACTTTAATAATATTTAATATATAGTTCAAAATTTTAAAAAATATACTAATTAAGCTTAACTAATTTTATAAAACTTATAAAAAAGCTTTTAAACTTTTTATAAAATTATAAAAATAAATATATATAATAATAATTAATAAATTTACAAATAATTATAAAAATAATAATAAAACAATATAATATAAAAAAATTATATAAATTTAATATTATTAATAACCTTAAGTTAAAATTATATTTAAACTTTTAGTTTTAGAAAAAAATAATATAATAGTTAGTATAGTTTTAGTAAAACCTGCAAGAACTTTAAACTTATATAGCAATAAAATAGGAAATCTATATACGGACTAACCTATAACTCTATAGTTATATATATAGAGTTTATATCTACCTACTTTATAAATTCTAATTTCTTTTTTTTTTTTTTTTTTAGCTTAGAGTCTTTGTCTATAGTATTAATAAACTAGCTATGGAAGCTTTACTCGACTGATCGTGACACTAAAAAGGTTCGATATTTATAATTGTGTCTTTAAAACAGATCCTAGCAGAGCAGGTTATTATAAATAACTGGGCCCATTTTATGAGGATCATTCGAGCCATAATAACAAAAATATTGCATACAAATGTTGAGGACTTGGCATGGAAGCTTCCAAGACTGGATGTTTGCGGAACCAAAAATGGAGTCCCTTATCCTACCTGCAACCCCCAGGCCGGAGTCCATTCTATAACCACTTCTCCATTAAATCTAAACACAATCGTTAATTTAAGTCATTGTTGCAAGGTTTGACTTAGGAAAAGCTCATTTTAGAAGGTGATCTAATACATGGTGTAATATGGTCCGAAAGGGACTGCGAACAATTTATGGTGATAGGATGGAGAAAATAGTTGCATTTCAAGTTGTAGTTCAGTCTCTAACTCTATACGACGTACATAGGATCTAGATACTGACACTGACAATTGGGGTCTATAAGATGACTCACACTGGATCGTCGTGGCTTAAAGAAACATAGCAGGCGAGCGCTACTATGTAGAGAACAGCAAAAGGCCACTAGTTGTCCCCGCACCACAGGTTAGCTCGACCACACCTAAAAAACCTCACTCCCAAATTAGTATCACTGTTCGTGTTATTTTTTTGTCTTATTTGGCCAATCGCGGGGACCATAGCTATATATATATTATAGTATACTTATTATGCCGGCCCAGGACAAGTAGCTGAGGTGATTTTATATACGGTACAATTCCATCTAGCGTTGGGAGTATATAATCCCGAGATAATTGTTCAACTGTCCACTAAGCCTAGATCAACGCTTGGCGGAACACGCATCTATTTTGGGCGTAGTATTTCAGCGCTTCCACTGAGGGAGTGCGGGGTGATTATGAATCGGTCCCCTCACATTATTCAGGCATTCTAATGCGATTCGATTGAATTGTACGTCATCTTGGAAGCGTATGGTGTATTCCTTCCAGTCAATATCAGTCATAGTCGGTGTAGAAATACCCTTGAGAACTAATATATAACTTCCTCCTCTGATTACCGCTTGTTCATAACTGAGTTTCATCTATTGTCAGCAAGGCAACACCTTTTCTATCTATCTACTACTTAAGCCTATACGAAGAAAAGGGAAAAGGAAGAATGGCAGAAACAGCTAAGAGCTTTCGGCAGACGGTTGGCGTGCCGCCCTCAACAGCCTCAACCAGTGATAGTGTTCTGGTCATTATTGACGCCCAGAACGAGTATGCCACCGGCCTCCTTAGGACGGAGAACGTCGAGAGCACTCGGGCAGCTAATGCCGCTCTGCTCGAGAAATACCGCGCTGCCAACGCACCGGTTGTGCACGTGGTGCACAAGACCCCCGACGGCGCCCCAGTCTTCACGCCTGGCACCCCTCTGGCTGACGAATTCGACGAGCTCAAGCCTAAGGATAGCGAGAGCGTCGTGGTAAAGCAGGCGCCCGGGTCTTTCACCGGAACCCAGCTGCAGGAGATCCTGGAGAAGACGGGCCGCAAGAAGGTTGTTCTGACGGGGTACATGGTGAGTTCCCCCATGTGACCCTAACCGCAAAGCATAATGGGACGCAATAATCTACTAACGAGGTGTCGTGTTTCCCATTCCTATAGGCCCATGTCTGCGTCTCTACGACTGCTCGCCAAGCCGCTGAGAAAGGCTGGGATGTCATTATCCCTAAGGATGCTGTGGGCGACCGCCACATTCCTGGCGTAGATGCTGCGGAGCTAGTTCGTGTGGCACTTAGCGAGATCGCCGATGCTTTTGGGACTATTGTTGAAAGCAAGGAGATTTCATGATTGGGATAGCTCTCGCGAGTAGGGGCACAAGGAAGACCAATCGATGGTCAAGACCCTCCCATGGAACCGTGTCATGCACACCGCTCTGTCATGGTGAGGCTTATTGGCACTGAAGAGGTATCATATGTATGAAAACAAGCATATGAAACACCACTAGTCGCTTAATTTAGAAGCAGTCATACATACCTGCACCACGCAACGCAACAATAATAGTGTTGAAATATTACTGCTTTGGTGTCAAGTGGCGCTACAGCTGTGGTTGTTGTTTTCATCAAGTAGTATCAAAGCTACCGTCCGGAATAGCTTCTTCTAGTTCCACGAAATAACGCCGACAGCTCACACCAAATTTAACTTCTAGAAAAAGGCTAGGTCTACCACTGCGACTCGGCCACACCCATATTCTTTCATCAATGCCATCAAACACCCTTGGCCGGTAGCCGCTTTACCGAACTGATAGGTAGTGGGTATGATAAATGAAATTTCCGTGATGTTTGGCATTGAAACGGACGTGGCATAGATGGCCTATATTTCGCAAGGATGCTCTTACTACATGCGAGTCTGATGCGCTGACTCTACATGCTGCTTCTATTTACCCATCTTACCCCTGTCTTGTAATAGCGTGCCTTTCGAGGCTACCTGTACAACGGATCTGCAAACTTACCTAGCTTTTCCTTTCTTCATAAAACCACACAAGTCATATTACACGCTGAGTCCTCGCCCTTTGTGTAGAGCACTGTGACCTGCAGGCTCTGCCTAGGCTACTACATGTCCGAGTTAGAATAATCTGCTTCCTTAGAGTGGTGTCAACAAGAGCTGTAAAAGTGTAGGTGCAGCGATACCAGGCCTGGGAATGAGTGCCTAAATGCTTCTCTTTCCATGTATAATGTTGTAAAAGCGACTAAAAAGGTGCATGCGGCTCAAAGTATGTGCTTTCATTGGCCAATGGAACCTCGGATACGAACCCCCTGGGCAAATCAATTAACTGCCGCGCGGGAATTAGTCTAGGTATCCCTTGCCCTCTGTCCGTGTTGTGTATCCCCGAGTTTGGGCTTGTTGTAGCATCCACGCCCCCCCAGCGAGAGCCCATGCACGAGGTTGTCGATCGGCCTCCAATTCTCACCATTTGGATCTGAAGTATTATAACGATCTGAATGGGAGTAGCATCAATCCGCTTCTTTGCAACGTATTGAATGCCGCGGGCTTGGGTTGTTTTGGGCAGGGGGTTACATAACGCCCCCCGCAGGTGACATCATCACCGAAGGCCATCCTCAAAAACTGAATGATTCTCATGGCCGCTGTAATGGCGAGGACAGTGTAACCTCAAGACTTTCTTGGCACGGCTCGAGACATCCCCCGAAGGTATAAAACGATTCCAGTTGTATATGGCAGTCGCATGGCACGTGTGAGTTTGGCTATCCCATTTGGCCAGTCGCCATATCTGCGTTTTGGAACGTAACACCACTGGCTTGGTTGGTTCTCGTCATTGTAGGCAGAGCTATGGTCACACTTACGATGGCTCGCTTGGTTCAGACATGCAATGAGAGGGTATAGCTGTTTTAGTGTTTATGGGAAACCACCATTAATTGCCTTTTACTGTTGTTCAGTCGATCTCACCTCTGAAGAATCCTAGGAAGAAATGTAGCTCCTTTGCAAGTATTGTAGATGCCTGTATATGGACCGATTCTGCGCTCAATACAACCCCAGGAAGGGACGCTGCTGATATGCCTGTCTTGTCGGTGAGGTTGCAATTTGGGATGGAGACAAATTGCCGTCTTATCGTATTTTCCTCACAACTTCTGGTTGAGTAGTACACACGTGCTGTAGCAAGACATTGAAACGCTAGATCCCATTAGCTACATAATCCCATTGTGATTAATTATATAGAGAGAGTATGGATATGAGGGTTATGGAAGACTAGATAGTTATATAGCGGTATTAGATTGCTTTGTTTATTGATTTACACGTTCCTTAGATCTTGGCTTGCTGGTGTTCTTGCCCACAAACCAGAAGCTGTCTAGTAGGTAGTAGTTATAGTCAAGCTTAAAAAAATGCACACGAGGCAATTGGCATGTCGGCATGCAGTCAGCAAGGGCCATGCATATGCATATGTAGGTACCTACCTAGCCGCGGTTTCATCCTTCACAACCGAACACTTGAGAAACTCTTACTATTGGTGGATAAGAGTAAGTGCAATTTGTGGAATGAAAACGGTAGAAGCAGTAAGAAGGAGGACGAGGTTTAGAATCCATCTTTTCGGACTCAAGGCGATATTTAGTCCATGCACTTGCTTGCGAGTAATACCCTGCAATGTGTACCAATCGCTGCCTCACTTGCATTCACTATCGCCCTGAGAGACGGGTCAGATTTGTCATCAATATTATTACCGATCTCAGCATCCCCAGCTTGCCTATTTCTCTTGTTTTAATGCTCGCCATATCTACAGCCTAGAAACGCAGGATAAACCTCTCTCATTCGCTGTAGGCGGCGGGTAAGCTTTGGGGTGTTTGGTGCAATCCGCTGTACTCATACTAAGAAGGAGTCAAACAGCGCTTTAAGTGTAGCTCAGCTAACTTTTATTGCCAAGTTAGGTGCGAGTGCGGAAGGGAGCTGTAAGTTCATAGTCATTACGTTCTTCGGCTTCTCCATGTTCAGCCCCATAAAACAAAACTAACGGCCCCTTCAGGGACTATGGTGCTTTCTGCTTTAGTAGGTGACGTCGAGATTATTGTCGGGTTTCTTGTCACATCGATTAATATGACCTACCGGCTGCTTGACTATTTCATTTTCACACGGCCCGCGAAAAGCAGATTAAAGGGCACAAGCACCAGAGAGCCCATAGAAGAGCTAGCTGCCGCAGGGAGGTTGCATTGGGACTGCATCCTTTTCTACCGGGCTAAAAATGCAGTGAAACTGTTTGGGACTTTTTCCACCCTACCGGGATTGTTATTGCAGGGAACTTCTATGAGGGGTTGAGGGGTGAGTGGGGAGGCTGTGTTTTTTTCGCTGCATTTTTAGCCCTGTAGAAAAGGATGGAGTTGCTTTCTAATAGGAGCGCTAATAATTCCTGTTTCTTCCAGGCATACATCATCTTCACTGCATTTTTAGGTCTAAGGAGGACATTCATGACTACAGTAGGTATTATTTTATTATCCAGTATGTTCTATCAACTTAGCTTTACACACCAGCATATCTGGTTCAAATGTTGCTTTATATATGATTCCTGGTGCCGGTTTAGGGAGGCATATTCTTAAGTTTCCACGGCGCTTAAACTTTCGGTGGATTGGGATTTTTCTTAGGAGGCTCCGTCTCGACTATCACCGTTTCATCGGCCCTCTCCAGCTCCCCATCGTCCGGGATCCCGTTTTGCTCGGGCGCTTTCAAGAAACCCCTCTTATCGGCCTCGAGGAACGCCGAGAAGAAAATGTCGGCCATCAATGCGTATCCGTGATCGTACGGGTGTGTGCCGTCCGCCGAGATGTCTGCGGGAACGGGGCGATCGGGTAGCCCCTGCTCGCAATGCATCTCGGCCATAACAATGGGTCTGCCCTCGCGCTGCAGATCAGAGGCAAGTTTCCGGATCTGGATGTTCAGATCGAGGATGCACGGCTCCTTGTCACGAACTGTGTTCGTCAGGAGGGTCGACATGATGATCGTCGCCTGGGGAGAGGTTACAAATAGATAATTGATCAGATCACGCATGCGTTGGCCGGCATTCACCGTGTCGTGTTTCTGTAGGCAGTCGTTACTGCCGACGTGGAGGACGAAGACGTTCGGCTTCGTGCTGGGCACGATACGGGTCGAGTGATCGTGGATTTGGTCGATCCGGTTGCCTGGGTATGCTTCCAGGTCGTTGTCTTTGAACGCGCCGACGCGCTGGGATCCGACAAAGTTAACAGGGTTTCCCAGAGCCCCGAGTCTGTCGCGTAAGGGAGATCGGAACCCTAGCTTGCCAATAGATACGTCACCACGCGTGACAGAAGCCCCGAGGAACATGACTCGGAGAGGAATACCCGAGCCGAGAGGTGTTGACAACGTGTTTGAAGTTGATGTGTTCTCTGCCGAAGCGATAATACTAGAGTTCAAGGAAGATTCGATGACCGAAAGCTGTTCAAAGACGTCGTTGAGGGTTTTAGAACCTGGGCGCTTATCGGATGAGGAGGATATATTCTGAGGCGGCTGCCATTCTGCGGTTCCATTCTCCGGAGTGTTGACGCTAGAGTCTCCACGATATGAAAAATAATCGACTTCGATAGTGTTTAAGAAAAAATAAGCTACAAGGAGGTCAGTTTCGAGCTCTAATGTTGTGTGTTAGGTGGAATCCTGTCTTCGAGGCTCGCTACTTACTCAGTAGACTGATTGTTATTACTAAAAGCGCAAAAAGAAAAGCAGCTCTCCGGCCGTGTATAGCATTTATGAAACCACGCCAGTCGTCCTTTTTGGACGTGCCCGTCGTGACGCCCATATTCCTATATTCCTGTGAGTCGACAGCCTCTTTTAGTCTCTTGGTTGGCTGCCCAATCGTCTATGTTGAGTAGGGTGATTCACAGACGATGTCACCACTCCTGAGAATTTTCATAGGGCTAGGAGCACAAGTTAAGTTATATGTGCATGGTGTCAGGTGCACGTTACATGGCATGGGCAACTAATGTAGGGGAGAGTCGGAAATAGGTACACAAGTCACAGCAATCCACCCCTTCCAGGCACGCCTCATCTCTTGGCGGAACACAGCACCTACATATCCATGTACCTATTAACAAGAAATGATAAGGTTATGCCAAGACCAAGTCTAACCTGAAATTTCGGTACCCCTTCGTCATACGGATACGCCGTATATCTCCAGTCATTGGTCCCCGGTATGTTGTCGACAAGGTTAAACCATTCTGTCACCTACCTCTAGAGTTCAGCTGTAGCATGGGTCCTAAAAGGAACACCAACTCTGGATAATTGCCTCCCGAGTCGGAGGGTACGTCTGAGTTGAGTGAACTAAGAGGAGGGAGGGTTTCCTGTATAGAGAATCCCATGCAGAACAAGAAAATGATGAAAAAGAGTTTTTGCTATTTTGGCCTGGACTATCTGCCACAAGTTGCGGATCGATCCATGAATCTAGCATAGTCGAGATCCGTCCTACCAAAATAGGCAATGGATTTAGCAGGGATCTTATCTCTGCCCACCAACGAAGCTTCGCTCATTGGAAACGCCTATACAGTGTGTCTACCTAGTATATGTTGTGCCTTTGAGCGGATAATTGGTGTTTTATCGTACAGTAGAATTCCGTGCCTCGATGGAGATAGATAATCGACATGCATCTACCGTAAGGGGAATAAATAGGCACTGTCCCTCGTACCTCCCTCCGGTATAGACTAGGTAGGGATGCGTAGTATAGATAAACCCCTGTTAAGATGAAATCTGGCATTACCAAGCATTTGTATACGATACCCGACCCGACCCGACCCTTAATGTCAGCCCTGTCTCAGCGGAGCGTACCGCCGCTACGATACCCTAGTGGTGAGATGGTAAATTGTCTAGTCTTTTAGCTGCCAAGCAAAATTTACAGGCAACAGTGCGACGGCGGTCTTGGTGATGCTTATTTAACATTCCTTTAACCTCATCTCATATTTATCTCGAAGTGCGAGGCGGCAGATTAGATGGCGAATATTCGAGCGCGGGGTTGGTGCTCACTGCAACGCGACAGCGTCCCATCAACGCCAGGACGGGTAGCCTAAATAAATGTCGGTTGAATACTACAAGTATTTCAGCTTGGCGTATAGCTTTTGGGCACAGAGCCATCTGGGGCAGAATGCCATCCGCTCCCCGGCTATTGCTATAATGAGTGCTGCCTCCGTTCGGGGAGCATTTACCCGAGTACCGGGTGGCCCTTGAAGGCGGTACCATTACGACCTACGGAGGATGTGCACTCCGATCACTTCACGATATAAACCACGAGTTGCTATATCAATCATCAAGGTAAATACCATGGCGCCCTTCTTCGGACACGTAATCGCTGCATTGGCCGGCTTGACGTCTACGGCTGCGGCCGTGATGTTCACGATCCCGTCTCAAGCGCACACGGGAAACTACAAGTATGCTTCAGTCGATCCAGCGCCCGTCGGTATTTCTTTCGAGTTCTTTGCGTTCCCGTCATACTTCACGAACGTCACCGCTACGACGCAATGCCTCTCCAATTGGAAAGATTTGACAGGTGTTTGGCCGCCGATCCGTATTGGTGGTACTACGCAAGACCGCGCGCAATACGATGCGACGACAACAGCCTACGTAGTCTACACCGTCTCGAATGCTGCGGATGCTCCCGCGAGCCTGACATTTGGGTCGAGTTTCATGACACTAGCGAATAAGTATAGCGGTAGCGTAGTCGTCGGTTTGAATAGGGGCAAGAATAACATTCAAAACACGATTGACGCAGCCAAGGCTGCAGTGAATGGGATGAGCAACCTGCTAGCAATTGAGCTAGGAAATGAACCCGAGTGTAGGCCACGGACTTCTCTCATGGGGCTTGTTGGCGCGGTCAGGGACAGAACTGACTGAACAAATAGATTACCCTTCGAACGGGCAGCCGATCGCTTCTGGATCCTGGAACCCGTCCATAGATGCAGCATCGCAGAACAACTGGGCAATGTCGATAGGATCTGCTCTGAACAAGCGAGACATTATCCAGGCTGGCAACTCGAACGACTCGCCGCCAACCTGGGGTGCGGCCGAGCTGATAGCAACGCAGAACGCTACGGTTAAGCAGTACATTCATGACTATGCTCATCACAACTACCCCGGTGGGACGATTACGTCGCTTATGAGCCACAGAGGGATCTCGAACAACCTGCACGTCTTCGACGCGGACGTCGCTGCGGCGCTGCGAGAGGGTAAGCAGTATATCTTCGGGGAGACGAATTCTGGTATGTGCCCTTCCTTTAGCCCGGTATATCGTGCCATTCCTATTTATTTTACTGCTGTAACTGATAACACTGTGAAGTTTCCGGAGGTGGTGCGGCAGCAGTCTCACCTACCTTCGGAGCGGCGCTCTGGACGATGGACTACGTGCTCCGAGCGACATACAGCAACATCTCGCGTACCTACTTCCATCATGGGACGGTAGGTAACTGCCAGTATTGCTTCTGGGGCCGATACAGTATGGGGGCTCCGTACTATGGCGCCTATGCAGCGACGGCGTTCATGGCAAATGCCACATCTCTCACCGCGGTCGACGACGGCACTTCCAATTATGCAGCCTATGTAACGTTCGACTCAGCGGGAGCACCGTTACGGACACTGCTGTATAACTCGGACTATTATGCCGGCAGCGGTACCCGATCAAGCCAGTCCTTTGATCTCCAAGGATTGACGGGAACCTCGGTTAGAGCGAAGAGGCTCACTGGAGATAGCGCGATCGCTAGGGTTGATCAAGGTGGCAAGGTGGCCTTTGGTGGCCAGACATTTACGAATGGAGACTGTACGATCAGTGGTAGCGAAACGTTCGAGACTCTGGCCGTGAGCGGTGGGCAGGCTACCGTTTCTCTAAAAGCGAGCGAGGCTCTGCTTGTTTACTTGAAGTGATATTAGGGGACTAAGGCGACCGCCTGGCCGCCTAGAAGAAGAAAAAAACGGAGGTGTAGAATATGAGCAATATAAAAAAGCAACCTCTACACTATAGACAGACCAACGATGATGGGAGCTCAACCACCAGGAAGAGTAGTATCCGTAACCATGCCGAAAACCTGCCACAATGGCTATAGCAATAGCCAACACGCACATCTTGGCGTACGCGGTTATTCTGCTGCCAAGCCATGCTAAGCAAATCCTTCTCGGACTCCACACAGCGAGAACATGTCCACATCCCTATTCGACAAAGGCGAGTTGTCTTAATATAGGAGGGCTGGGCTTGCATTCGGAAAAAAGTCTTGATGGCATTGAAGTAATCCTTTGTTGCGACCTTACCTTGCACGGACTCTAGGGGCTAGCCCCCTTCTGCCGCCCCAATTCGCTGTCTACAGTTGACAGATGTTCGAAGGAAAGAGAAAGACTCAACTTTGTCCCGATAAGAATGCTCCCTATCGCAAGGGGAGTTCAAGATGATCATCACTGATGATCCTCAACCCCAGACCTTTCATGTTTTCTTTAAAAACCACATTCGTTTCGAGGATGATCGTAGCGATCGTCGACGTAGATCGTGCCGATCGGACTGTAGAAAAACATGGTGCTGGCGTCCACACAGTGCAGGGTGCCTGAGACGTTCTCTGCCCCGAGCGCTCGAGGGAAAAAGATAAGACAGTTTTTGCCAGATCTGACCCATGAAGATGTGGGAACACATCCCACATATCCAGTCTGAGAAAACTTCCGGCCCGCCATTAATTCACCCATGCTCCCCCGAACATGGGGCACAATGCATTCTCGACTGCCGATGGTCAGACTAAAGATGCCTTTTTTCGGTGTCGTAGAAGTTCGTGATAAGAATTGCGTCACTTGTTCTCTTTAGCTGCTAATTACCAGATGCTAGTTCACTGTAAGGTAGGTAATGATCATGACAATACTTACTCTCGGGTAACGTCGCTCGAAACGTAGGACCTCGCTTCCTGCGCGTCCGCGTACTCCACGCTTTCTTGATGCGATTTACATCTGCCTTGCGCCTCTCGGATTGACCAAGGATCCCCACTTCCAAGCGAATCTTGCTCTCGTACCTAAGAGCCCCATCGTCTGCCCGCAAGAACTATCGACAGATTGACAATCGAGGAGGTTTTGTTTGACCCGCCGTTTCTGGATGTTGTCTTGACCACCGCTTCCGCCCATACCTTGTTTAGTATGGAAGGTTCGCCATTGAGTGGCCCGATACATGCTTAGGCAGAGCAACAATAATCGTCACAGTAGGGCCGAACGGGAAACTAGTAAGATGTTTTGATGCTTTTACGAACTAGCGATAAGCACCTGTATTAGAGAATTTCTGAACAGCACTATAAAGTAATTCGTATTTGTTCTCAAGTTCGCACTGATATATTCTTGGTTTACACATCCGTTTTCAACGACGGTGCCAAATTCCTCGCCCCTCTCTTCTGACTCGTCCACCACCAGCGTATTCTTCACAACCTCCTTGTCTTCGGTAGCTTGCTTCATTTTCGTAGCCAAGTGCCCGGCCAGTTCTTCACCGACGTAAATGGAGTCTAGACGGTCATCATCATCCTTATTGTTGACCATATCTTTGTCATCTGCTCTCTCCTGGAGGCCGTGCTGGTCTTTGCCAGGCGTGTCGTCATTGCCCTCATCGGTGTCATATTCGTTGCTCCCGGCGTCAGCCATATCAGCGTCCACATCTTCCTCAGTCCCCCGTTCCCCGGGACATTCTTCCTCATCTCCTTCATCGCCATCACTAATCCGGGAGGCCCCCTTTTTCTCAAACTCGTCCCAGGCATCGTCCAGCCATTGCATATGTTCTTTATGACTCACACTCATTGGACCGTAAACTTTCATTCCACCCCAACCGGGGATTCCATATTAGCTGATGGGGATCTTTGTCACTCACAACAACACAATAGCCCCTAGTGAGCCTCACTCGCAGTGCTCCTGGAATGTCTGGGTTTTTCTCCGATATAAATGCTTATTCGTGTTGAGAGATACATAATCCACACCAAGGCTACTCTCGCTAGGATACGATACTCTTGCAGAGCATGCGGCTAGTCTAGGCTGGCTCAGTTATCATGCTTTCAATGGTTCCCAGCGTCGGTAGGAGTTGCAACCGCTTCTACCTTCGTCACGCCCATCTCTTCGTTAGCTGGCAGGGCAAATTACGCAGTCGTCAAGAACCGAGATTCCCGCTTACCCTAACAGTTGCTTCTTAACTAGTAATACGAAACGCAAACGTTTGATACTGGATGGCGATTTTACTAATGTCGTCTCTGATTAAGTCTTATCACCTGAGGACAATTATTATATCTGTTCTGGTCGGAAGTTTGTCGTTGTTTAAACGTTTCAATATTATGAGTGCACGAATTCTAGGTCCGGCTCGAGGACAGGTCTTGCTGTGAAATGGCGGGAATTATTTAGGCAGTTACTGAGTTATCAACCAGCTATTGATTCGGAGATAGCAAGAGCAGGTGTCTACAAGAATTTGAACTTCTGAGTGGCTTAGCAAGGTCAATAAGAGGTTGTGATCAACAACACAATAACAACTCGCCGTACGATAGGCAAGATGGTGGACAGAACGACCAGTAGCATTAGTACTCCAACAAAATACCACACACCCTGGTATGGGCCTCTAATGATTGCAGCCTAGCAGCAGCAGCTGATGGGGCCAGCAGTCATACCAAATCATTTCGTGTATGCTCTGTTATTTCATTAATTGGAGTTCATAACAGTAACCTATTATATGCTATAGTGTATTGGTTCCACAATAAGAACATATATCCTAGGATTGCGTGATATTATTCATCTCTAGTTGATCTCTTGTATTGCTACCAAATTGACGTGACAGGGAAGATGCGGTTCGGTTATGGGGGCAACAATGTGTGTGATCTTGTTGAGGCAATTTTGCTAACGACAGTTGCGCAACCGGAGCGACCTTGACTACTGGTGAATTAGATAGGGACCAAAGTGGAAACTGGCAAGACTTAGCCTACAGGTAGCTAGGGTTTATGAATTATCCATCAACACGAAAGCAATTCTCAGCTACACGAGTTTTCACACGGCGGCGGTCTTTGTTGATTAAAACAACGAACTATGCTCCGAGGATCTCCGGCCTCAGTTGAGATGTTTCGCGGAGATCGGTTATAGTAATTTAGGCTGAACAATTATTCCCGGCAACAACCCTCCAAGAAATGTATTTCTTTCTTTCTTCATGCTACATGTAGACGGTGTTATTTTGGAAATAATCTCTTCTCAACTGAAACCGTATTCTGCAGGAGAGCTGTCGGTCTGACATGATCTCCTCTCGGTAAGAGTTATTGATTCGAGCAAAAAGGCGGAGACAATCAGCTAGGGGCTTCAACAGCAGGTGACGATCTTCTGTGCAGGAGACCACTTCGATATACCTGTCCGAGATGCTTGTCGAAGACAATCTAGAACAAAATATCTCCAGGGCAACAGCACTAGGTAGGTATCGTGAAGACCATTTGCGGATCTGTGAAGTCTGTGGTGAACAAATCATTTGACTTGTCCCCCACACCTGTCGCGCTAATGGACTGCGGCAAATCCTTCTGTCGACGTAGTAGTCTATCTATAGGTTAGGTGGTCGGTACGCCTCGTATTGGCGTTTGCCAAGAGACTCTGACTGGCTGGGCCGTAAACCCCTACCACTTACTGTACTGGGAAAAGCCAGGGGTCTAAATAATTCTGCTGCCTAGACAAGAACTTCAAACTGTCAGTCTCCCAATATGCTGCAGTGCATGTATCAACTATGCAATTCAACATCTACCAGCTCATCTTGTAGTTTTCAGCAATCGGGAATTAATCGATCCACGCAATCCCATTCAATTCGGAGTGGACAGTGTGAACTCTTTTAGAGCGACGCCGGGTTAACCGCTTGTACTGCTTGAGCTATCGGGCAGCAGTCGGCTGTCGCTTAAACGATTTACATCCTCAGTTTTCTCACAATTTCGGGTGCCGGATAGGCGATTGGAATGCTCGACAATAGGAGTAGATGCAGGGTCACTGTGGAGTGAAACTGATGCATGGTCTCATTGCATAGCGCGTTGATTCCGCCAACTCTCTTAGATTGTGTGAGAATCCACCTCACGACAAGCATTGGGCCTCTCACGCTTCGGTTTAAACGGCTGCCTGAAATCGGTCTCGGCAGAGAGGACGTCTGTCCCGTATCCAAGCCTAGCACACCGGAGACTGACAGTAAGAGGTGACCATGGCGAGCTCACCGCGCCCAAGAGGTGAAATCAAGAGGGTTCCCGTTCCCGTCCGCCATTCTCCTCCAGCTCCGGACCCTATATCTACCACCACAACCTCACCACCAGTCATTGCACAGGCAACGCTGTCGTCAAGTCTGCCGTCGACACAAATTCCTTTTATTGTTCATGGCCAGTCCCGACCCCGGGGTCCTATCCCAATTGTAGCAACCAACTCTCATCAGCCCCTCCCTACTCACTTTAGCCGCGGTCCCAGACACAACCACTACTCTCAACCCCCATATCCGTACACTCTACACACTATCGAGATGGATCGGGAGTCACAGAACCGCCACTCCACCCTCCCTGCACAGGTGGAGGAAGATATCAAGGCAGCCGTCCTCGCGTCGATGCTGCCTAACGACCCCCCAGTACCCATGAAGAGACGGAAGACCGCCGTGCATAGAAAGAACATACGATGGACATCGTTGTCTCTGTTGATCATTCTTGTTATTGGCGAGATCCCGGTTTCTGCCATCTTTAACATCGATATACCGGCGTTATTTGCTTTCATTTTGGTAAGTACAATCACTCGGAATGCCCCGTACACGTTTCGAGGAGCAGGATACGGTAGCATACACGCTTCTGTGAGCGCGGCTAATGACATGGCCTACACTATAGGGCACCTTGCTCTGCTTATGGAACGGCTGGCGGCTCTTCAGGCTGAGACAGAAGTTTGGCAATGAGATAATATCGGGCTGGCATGTCGGCCTCGAAGCCCTTTTCCTCATTGCCCTCATCGCCGCGACGGTAGTAGTCGTCTCCTGGACCGTGAACCAGCTACAAGAAGGAGAGTTATTCTACGTAGACGAGGCTATATGCCGACAATTCTGGCGGGGCATAGCCGTAGCTATTATCCTTTTTATTTGTCTGTAAGCGGGATTCCTCGACCTATCACGGCCATCTGTGCAAATCAGCGCGACTGATGATACTTACTTTTCGTCACAGCATCTTGCACTTCATCCTACTCATCATCACGGCGATCGAGAAGTGGACGAAGCCTGCATATCTGCACATGGCTCTCCTCAGCGAGTCCCAGCCCCAGCAGCCACCTCAAATCATCGTCCAGTATACGACTACATGTCCCGTTTGCCACGGCCACGAGCCCCGACCGGGAGAAGGCGAGAATTCCTATCTCGCGCGCGTGGGCGACTCGCAACCGCAGGGAGTAGCACCGGCGACTTTAGGACAACAAAAAGAAGCGACGTACACGGACGAGAGTCTGAATGAACACGAGTACTATGGGGCGGGAGGGATTGCGAGAACATGAAGCGCGGCGCGGCAAAGCGTTACGTAAGGGCGTTGTTGGGGTCGGCTATGTCTCTCGGAACAAAACCATGGAGGCTGCGGCGCATCGGTAGCATTGCCCAACAGACGAAGAATTCGGTGTTCTCCTAGACAGAGGTTGCTGCGCTTATACGGAAAGTTTGGAGTTTGGGTCGTGTTTGGCCAAGTTGCTCTGGAAATCCAGAACAGTTGTCAACACTGGAGTACAAGGGATATATATAAGTATAGTGGACTGTGGGCTTGACTCAGGATGGATCGGAGTAAAGTTTCGTTTGGGGTTTGTTGAGACAGTCAGTCTCTTGAGCACTTCTGGAATCTGCCAGTAAATAAATAATATATGGCTAAGAAAGCTGCATTGCTATGTATGATATGCCATTTCAATACAGAGAGCTTACAGGTATTGGAACCTAAGGAACTGCCTGGGTAAGGCACCTAGCCAATACAAGCAAGTACAGGTATCAATTACCTACCTCTGAGATAGGTTTCACCATGTGAATCAAAATGGGAGCTTTTCCTGAGCCATGCCGCTTTTAGCCTGGGCTTGGCCGGAGTCCAACCTGAGCCAGACCCGCTTTTGCACAAGTCAAATAAACATATTTACATAACTTTTGCTATACGTCTTAACTGCCGTAAACACACCGCAATAAATAAAAATTGGCCGTTTTGATTACAAAACGGATTTGAGTATCGATGACAAGGGCCATGCAACTACCAACCCCCTTTCCGACTTCCTAGGAAGTCGCTCCAGTCACTACTTTCCAGGGACACGCGACTGCGGCTTAAGATCGAGTCGATCTGTTCAGCGGCATCCGATGAAAGCTTGAGACTCAAACCGTGCCTATGTCGAATGGTATGAAAAGAACACAGCTTGGACCTCGGGAGAGCACGTGGGCGATCGCACTTCGAACAGGTGGTTCCAGACTCAGGTGTATAAAGCCCTTTCTTATGAAGTTCCTGATAGATTTGTTGTCGGAATCTGCACTTCTCGCAACGGCGCGCCAGGCGGAGACCTTCAATTTTGTGATCCTTGTAAAGTTTGCATGTTCAAATGGTTTCATTGTATCCACTAAGGCAGCTTTCCTCGGAATAGCCATCGAAGGATGGCAGCGCTGCGCCCTGACAAGCAGACTTTCTGGCTAGCAAAATAATTTGAAGTTCAGGGAACGTCACTGTGGAAATGTTAGCTACCGAGAAACAGAAAACGATGCAGGCATTCATACATATCATACTGATATTGAAATCCAGTGTTACTTGTCTTTCCGCTTTGATGTCTTCAGAAACTTCCTAGTCTCAGAAGTTAGTATTAATCGGCGTGGCCAATGACTGCGGCCGCATCTTGGTGCCTGGGAAGTTTGGTTCATCAGATACGACATGTACTCGTCGATGGTGGTTTCGTGGCCGTCTTTCTAGCGGCGTGACTGTGCATACGCTTGGCGGCTTTGACAGGTGAATCTGCCTCTGGACTGACCCAAAGTGCCTGGCCCATAGCGGTAATCTTTGTAGTCGTCCGCCTTGTCTTCCTCATCGTGTTCACTGTCACTGCCGTTTCCGTATTGCATCTTCTCTCTACATCCTTTAAGTGTAGCTTCATCCACTGGAACGCCGGAAAATGCCTCATGACGGACAACGGGACGTCCACTTCGACCCACGTGGCGTTGTCGTGGGCTCTTATGCATTCTTCTCACATGGTCTTGAAGGGACTCCTTTCCGAAGTACGCTTTTGGGGGTGTCTGTGCTTCGCGCCTGCGCAACAAACGCTGCTGATTGAGTGGGTGATTGTAATTGGCAGCGTCCAGAGCCAGTGCTTCCATATTTTCCAGTGCTAAGAGTTCATAGTTAGACCGGCAATCCGCAGACACGTGGCTGGGTCGAGTCGCTCAGCAGGCAACACTGAGAATAGACTTACATCGTCCACTCTCACTTGCCTCCAGGGCTGCAGGGCTTCTGCGGGACATCGTGCCTGTAGCACTTCCACAACCACCACCTCACAGACAACATCTCACACCATGTTCTCCTATAAGGGGCATGATAATTTCATAACGAAGGTTGTTGCAGTGACATATACCTACAGCTCAAGGATGTTGGGACGTCTCGGGGCTTACGTTCCCCTGCCCTCCACTATCTCCTGCGCCACCTTCGCCGTTGCCTTCACGATTAGCTCGTGCTCATGGAAATGCATCCTCTCCTTCAACTCTTCCAGCTCCTCTCCCTTCCACTCAATCTCTTGAACGACGATAGGAGCACCCCTATCCACCTCAGCAATTACGTAGTGGGCCATAATACCCGTGCGTGTTAGTCGCCCAGCCTTAAACTCTTCGAAAGCTCGCTCAATCGCCATAGCTCCATCGAACTCCCCTGTGCAAATTGTGAGTAGCCAGACCCAGCATGACCTTTTAGAACTTACCGGGTAGTGCCGGATGGAGGTTGATTATCCGCACCCCTGCCCTTTCGATAGGTTCTAGGAAAGCAGCTGAGAAGACATGCATCCAACCAGCGAGAACAATCAACTCAGGCCTTTCCTTATCTGTTGATAGAACCCTCGCGGCCAATGCAGCATCATATCTTTGACGGCCTTCAGCTACTTTCTGTTCGTCTGTTTCTCCCTTCCGCAAGAACCCGTTACTGATTAGATTGAAGTAATCCCAAGGAATGCCTGGTCGTGAATGAGTTGCATGCTGTATACACGCGCATGGGAGAGCTCCTACCTGCTTCGTCCGCTCGAACAGTTGCGTGTGCATTTCTCCGGTTCGTGATGAGGGAGATGATGCGGCTATTTCGAAGGTGATCCGTAGATATAGCATCTATGAGAGCCTGGAAGTTCGAGCCAAAGCCAGAGGCCATGACCAGGATCCGACATGGCGACTCTTCCGGCCCGGCCATTCTGGAGAATGTGGCGATAGAATGGGATGGAAATCAGACAGTATGCATGAGTCACTGCTTCAGATGTAACAGTTTCCGTCTTTGGAGCTCTGGAATGAAACGAAAGAGCTCTAATTCTTATCCACGGTACTTCGTACATGACGAGAAATCAAACTGGCGCTTTACTAAGTAGAATGACCCCAATTGGTCTAAAAGAGTTTAGCGCAAACACCCTTTTCGGCCTAGCGCCCAACTCTGTCCTTATCTCACGTGATTTCACTCCGGAGCAGAACTACTCTTAAGGCTTAGGGTTAGATGTTTTTATAGGTTGTTTTAGTTAATAAATACTAAAAAAGTATTAAATTTTTAATTAGTTACTAGATTAATTATTAATATTTTTTAATCTATTATTAAAAGTTTATTATATATTTAGTTAGTTAGCCATTTATTAAAATTATTAAGATATTTAAATAGATTTCTTTGCTGTTTCACTTCCTTCTAAATTTAGGTTTGGGAACATCACTACACATGACGTCATAAACTCTTCTTCGGCGGGCTAGCACCAGACAAATGCCTAAGGCACCCATCCACGGCCGTGCTTAGGCACTTTCTTATCCCTTATCGGTCCTCGAACTATCGGAGAGCAAAAAATTTATTGGGAAAAAGTCAAAAATTTCACAGCCCCACCAGGCCCCGGACCTGACCACTCCCACCCATCCGCCACCCACTTGCAGGCCAAAAATAAGCCCAGAAGCCCCAGGCGCCTCAGCAACCCCCCCACTATAGAGTTCCCGACCCGGCGTCCGCGACAAGGCTCAGTGGAGGCCAGGGCACCCTTCCTGCCCCTCCTTTCTGGGACACACCGATTTCTCTATCTCTCCTGTCGTTTTATTTCCATCTCTCGCTGGCTTCCGCAAGTCCTTGTTGGTGACAGCTCGACACCGAAGACACTGCGGCCTCTGTCCACCCCCGACACGAAAGCCGTCTTCCTTTTCTCTGCGCAACATTGCAATCCGTCACATTCACTTGTGATCGTTCTCCACGCCGAACCGACCCCGCGCTCGCGTTTGGCTTCCACACAGCCCAGGCGGGGTAGATTTCTGACGACTTTTTATTTTTTACTTTATTTTCTTCGTTGCGAGTCATTCGCCTCCTTGGCTGCGTCGCTCGCATCTCGACGACTCGGGCACCAGACGTGCTCACCACCGCCAAGATGGTCTCTGCGTCCAAGGAGAAGCGACTCGCCAAGAAGGCGGCCGAGGGCAAGGGCGAGAAGAAGACTCTCGTCTCGCGGTCCAAGGCCGGCTCCAAGGCGGCTTCCAAGAACGCCAGCGCCGCCGGCTCTACCGCCGGCGACGACACGCCCCCGGATCCCAACGATCTGCCCGCGACCAGTGAGAAGGATGCCGACAAGGTCCAGCGGCTCGCCGACCAGAAAGATGCCCACGGCCTGTCGGACCGCATCACCACCGGTGTCCTGGCTTCCATCCCGAGCAGCAGAGACGTCAAGGTCATCAGCGCCAGCTTGACCTTCCACGGCCGCGTCCTCCTCAACGAAACAGACTTGGAGCTGACCTTTGGGCGTCGCTACGGCCTGCTCGGCGAGAACGGCTGCGGAAAGAGCACGCTGCTGAAGGCCATCTCGGAGCGCGAGTACCCCATCCCCGAACATGTCGACATCTACCTACTGAACCAGGGCGCACCGCCCTCCGACCTTGGCGCCCTCGAATGGGTCGTCAGGGAGGCTGAGCGAGAGTTGGACCGTCTAGACAAGCTAGCCGAGCGGATTCTCGAGGAAAATGGCCCCGACGATCCTGTGCTCATGGATCTTTATGAGGTACGTGCTCCCTTCCCCTCCCCCGCAGAGTTGGAGAAAGCTGCTGACTCTCCCTCCAAAGCACATGGACAAGATGGATCCCTCCACCTTTGCCACGCGAGCTTCGCTTATCCTGACTGGCCTCGGCTTCAACAAGGTCACAATCCACAAGAAGACCAAGGACATGTCCGGTGGCTGGCGTATGCGTGTTGCCCTTGCCAAGGCTCTGTTCGTGAAGCCCACTCTCCTGCTCCTCGACGACCCCACTGCCCATTTGGATCTGGAAGCCTGTGTGTGGTTGGAGGAATATCTCAAGAAGTGGGAGCGCACCCTGGTGCTCATCTCTCACTCGCAAGATTTCTTGAACGGAGTGTGCACCACCATGATCGATATGCGGAAGCAGCAGCTCATGTACTACGGTGGTAACTTCGACTCCTATGTCAAGACCCGCAAGGAGCAGGAGATCAACCAGATGACCGCCTACAAGAAGCAGCAGGAAGAGATCAAGCACATCAAGGAGTTTATTGCGAGCGCCGGTACCTACGCCAACTTGGTGCGCCAAGCCAAGTCTCGCCAGAAGATTCTCGACAAGATGATTGCAGACGGTCTGATCGAGGAAGTCAAGGAAGACCGTGCCTTCACATTCAGATTCACCGACGTCGAAAAGCTGCCGCCCCCTGTGCTGGCTTTTGACAGTGTCACATTCTCGTATTCGGGAAATCCCAAGGATGACTTGTACCGCCACATCGATCTTGGTTTCGACATGGACTCTCGAACGGCTCTTGTCGGGCCCAATGGTGTCGGTAAGAGTACACTTCTTCGTCTGATGACGGGTAAGATTTCGCCCACCGACGGTGCCGTGAAAAAGCATACCCATCTTAAGCTTGGAATGTACTCGCAGCACAGTGCCGAGCAACTCGATTTGACCAAGAGTGCGTTGGATTTCGTACGCGACAAGTTCCCCGACAAGTCGCAAGATTATCAGTACTGGAGACAATGCCTTGGAAGGTACGGTGTTTCCGGTACTGTTCAGACATCCATCATGGGTACACTATCCGAGGGCCAAAAGAGCCGTATCGTCTTCGCCTTACTCGCTATTGAGTCTCCCAACATGCTTCTTCTCGACGAGCCTACCAATGGCTTGGATATACCAACAATCGACGCCTTGGCTGAAGCCATTGAGAACTTTACTGGCGGCGTTATTGTAGTGTCTCACGACTTCAGGTAAGTGTCTCTATCCACTCCTTTTCCATCGAGGCTCTACTCACTGTTTCCCAGGTTGCTCGATCGGATTGCCAAGCAAATCCTCGTCTGCGAGAACAAGACCATCAAGCCTTGGGATGGCTCCATAGCCGAATACAAGAATTACCTGCGGAAGAAGATGGTGGCAGCTGGAGCTGTCTAAAAGTGTGTTCGATAGTTGGAAATACAGATGCATTCATGGGGCGATCCAGGGCGGCTGAGTCTACCTACCAAGCTCGTGTCACGACATTCGGCGGATTTCGGATGGTAAAATTTTCTGCATCACGGAACGCGCGGCTCAAATACAGGGTATGCTATAGATTGGGCATTTGTCGACGATCATGTATAGACCCGCATCCGAAGGGTGTCGTGAAACAAACAGGAAGCGCAAGCCCCGCGCTATGATGGAGGGATGGATGGATGGGGTTCGATTGACATTTTTGTCGTCGTCAAACCTTGCGCCTGATCTTGTTGGGTGGGAAGGAGAAAGGGACATCATGCCGCACATCGCGGACATCAAAGTATCAGCGCAAGAACCATCCTTTTTCTTCGCACGTGGTTTTCACCTTTTCCATAATTGAATAGATTTTCATGCAAAATGATAGTCGGTCGCCCGCGTATCCCGAGAGTTGTTGTATTGATTAGGTGCTTTGTCCTATATTTGATACGCATCCCCCATTGCAGAATGGGGGTTCTTCAAAGTAGGCCAGAGGTGGTTACAAGTCGTTTCCGCCTTAATATATATCCAGGTACCCATTATCCGTTAATCAAGCAAACCTACATAGAATCCTCCAAATGCGCGGTTACGTCCTTCTAGGCAAGTTGGCAAGCGACGTCGATCTCACTCGGGGTCTACCTCAGGTCGAGAGGGTATCATCAAAGTGAATACTTATAATCTTTCTACCTCTATTTAATTATAAATATATATATAGTCTCGAATTTTCTATACCTCAACACTTGAGATGCCTTTTTTCTTTTCTTTTCTTTCTCGCCTTAATATGGACGGACTACTATACTAAATCGAGAACAACGAGAAGATGGATGATAGATATAATTACTTACCTTAGTATCAACCACTCACTCACTCACTTACTCACTTACTCACCTACTCACTTACTCACCTACTCACTTACTTACTTACTCACTTCACAGTGAAATAAATCACAAACTGGGTATCTATCTATCTATCTAGCCAGCTAGCTAGCTCTGGCCGACGATCAACGAGGGAATCCATAACTGGGCACTTACTTCAATCGAAGAATTCAAACATTGCAGGGCAGTTCATGTAGTAGTAGTAGTCCTAACTACCTAACCTAACCTAACCTAACCTAACCTATAAAGACAAATCCACTGAGCACGGCGTACGATGGGAAATAAACACCGTCTCCGACCGACCGATTCCTCGCCATAAATTGGGCAAAGTAACGCTACATACGTACACTACATAGATACAAACACAACAAACCGAATACACCTCGGGGTGCAAACCGCGACTGCGACGCTGAGTGTATTGTGGTGGAGGTACAGCAATGTTATGCAGTGTAGTATAGAGCGCAGGGAAATGGTACGTACGTACGTGCATGGGATCTCTTTCTCCCAACACATCGATACGAGAGTGAGAGAAGACAAGAAAAGAGAGTCCATTCTCTCGGTTTCTTCATCCATCATCTTTCATTCGTCTATGTAATTACACATCCCCATCCCCATCATTGCGTAATGGTTTGGTCGATGCATCAACCTCCCAGACAGGCTGGGGAAAATAAGAGATAGAGAGACAGAGAGAGAGAGAGAAAAGTATGGCCCCAGTCCGTGGGGATGAAAACAACGCCTTTCTGATGTCTCTGCTTTTGTTTTTGTACACATAGCAAGAAGTCTTTCCTTTGCGCCCCGAGAAACGCCAATCTCTCAAAACAGATGAATTTACACGACGAATTAGATATCCATTTCCCCGTCGGCGATGGCAAGGCGTTGCTTCGTAGTCTTAGCCTTTTTGCTTCCGCCTTTTCGTTTCTTAGCGGCCTTGGTCTCGGGTTCGACAGGGGTTGCAGTGCCCGATGGTTTGTTTTCATCGTTGAAATGACCCTCGCCTACATGCCACGTTAGTCTATACGGCTACGTAAAAAAGAGTTCGTCCGCTCGTGGCGGCAACTCACCTTCGTGGTACATCTCATCGAGGCTGACGGCTTCGCGCTTCCTCTTGTTGCCCCCACGCTTCTTCGCCGCCTTATCGAGTTCACCGCTCTCCAGAAGCTCTTTCTCGCGCTGTTCGATAAGCTCAGCTTGCTCGTCATCGGCGAGCCACATGGCAATATCACGGTTACGGTTTTCGGGGGGCCGACGACCACTGAAGTCGACACCTCGGGCACCACCACCCTGGATAACGACACGTTGCACCTCTTCTTTCTGCATCGCTCTCTTTCGGATGCGTTCTTCGATGGTGCCCCGAGTGATGAGTCGGTACACTGTGACTTGCTTCGTTTGACCGAGGCGATGAGCACGGTCCATGGCCTGCGAATCGATCGTCGGGTTCCAATCACTGTCATAGAAGATAACCGTATCGGCTGATGTTAGATTGATACCGAGGCCACCGGCACGCGTGGACAGAAGGAAGACGAAAATATCGGGGCGTGTTTGGAAATCATGCACTGTATCTCGACGATCTTCTAGTTTTGTAGAACCATCGAGCCGACAGTACTTGTAGTTGCGGTAGGTCAAATATTCTTCCATGAGATCAATCATTCTCGTCATCTGGAAATACAGAAGTACACGGTGGCCCTCTTCTTTCAACTTGAAGAGCAGCTGATCGAGCTTCGCAAGCTTACCACTATCCGTAACGAAGCGGCGCATGCTAGGAACTGTGATGCTGGTAAAACGGCGTTTCTCATTGTCTGGTGTGGGCAGGAGAGAACGCTGTGGGTATTGCTCGAGGGGAACATGCCGTTCCACCAAGGCTTTCTCCTCGATGGAGGTGGGCCCGTACAATGCTTTCCGTATGGGTCCGTTGAAGAGAGTGTCCTCGCGCTCCGTGATGGGGGCTCGCGTGCCCTCACAGGAGATATCGACTGGAGGAGCGGATGCGCCCGGTAAAGCCGCTTGTTCCAATCGGCTTAGGCCGGAATCGTGCCATTGCGAGCGGGAGATGTTCATGAGATTGCTAAGGACGCCCTCGCCGGTGATGTCTGCTAGTGCTCTCCTATCCGTCCGTGCCTTGATTTGGAACAGAGCATGAGCTGGCGTATAAGTCTCTTCTCCCGGCTCATCATAGATTGCCTGCATTTGGCCAAGCCGGTCACTCTTCTTCGCCAAGTCAGAAGCTCGAGAAAAGAAATCTTGGTGGCTAGCTCGGTAGACCTCCTGTGGACTTGTATCGGCGAAGCGTAAGAAGGAGAATGCATCGTTGCCCGACGTGCTCGCTCGGATATTTGCGGGGTCCCAAATATTCATGAGATGATTCAAATACTTGTTTCGAAAACCGGCGCGTACATTATTCTTACCGGCCTTATGCAACCGCCCACCCTCAGTCCATACAAGGCGTGGTACTTTGTATTCGATCAAGCTGCGCGTCGAATATCCGACTGGGACATTATTCCCCTCGCGAACAAATGACGCAGTCTCGGCAAAGTAGCCGGCGGAGAAGGGGCTTGTGGTATCCGCGCGCTGGAAAAGATCGGGGTGGTTGCACACCTTCCGGAATTGCATCACCAAGTTCATCAGTGTGCCAGAGTCCTGGTCATCTCCCATGGTCGCTTTTTCAATCAGATCCATGAAGCTGATCTGGTTTCTCAAGTTCCGATAGTACGCACGCTGCCGGTAGGTGAGTTCACAGAAAACGTCAAGTTCGATCTTGTCTCCAAGTTCTTTCTGGACGTGCTTCTTCACACGACGCAACATGAAGGGTTTGAGGATCAAGTGCAGCCGCCTAAGCTGGTCCTCGTTCAACGTCGTGTTGCTTTGAGCGTGGGACTCGATATCCTTGGAGAACCACTCGCTGAATTCATCGTGAGAATCGAAAAGTGACGGCATGATGAAATGTAGCAGAGCCCATAGTTCTTGCATGTTGTTCTGGATCGGGGTACCCGTGAGCAGCAGGCGGTTACGGCAATGGAAACCGAGTAAACACTTCCACCGCGAACTCTGAGAACTCTTGATGGCTTGCGCCTCGTCCAGAATCATGTATTGCCATCGCATCTTTTGGAAATACGCGACGTCGGAAACCACTAGCTGGTACGATGTGACGAGGACGTGGAAGGGTGCGTCCTTGCGGTACGTGTTGTGTTTCCGATCCCAGAACTTGCGCAGTACCTTTCGGTCGCCAGCTGTGCCCCAGTATGGAAGCACCTTGAACTCGGGGACGAACTTGGCGATCTCTTGTTGCCAATTGTGCAACGTAGAGGCGGGCGCGACAACCAAGTAAGGGCCCCAGATATCATGAACTTCGGCGAGATAGGCCATGACAGAAATGGATTGCACCGTCTTGCCCAGACCCATTTCGTCGGCCAATATACCGTTGATACCCTGCTCGTAGAGGTTGGCAAGCCAATTCAGGCCTTTGAGCTGGTATTCTTTCAGTTGGCAGTTCAAAAGCTTGGGCTGTTCGACAGTCACGTCACCGAGGCCAGTGGGATTCTGGAAGTTCATCTCGCCATCCTCGTCCATATCGTCCTGTGACTTGTTAAAGGCGCGTGCCTTCTGCTGAGCTTCGGCGATGGCATTCTGCGCGTTTGCAATGGCTGCAGCTCTCAATGTCTCCTCATCTTCGGCATCGAAATCAAGCTGGTTGAAGTCTGTCACCTTGGAACCGATGGGACCAGTAGGTACGGCCACATCCACCTTGCTCGAAGATGGAACATCGGCAGCACGTGCGATATCTGGGTTATCCGTACTACGCTCAACCTCGTCGGTCTTGATCTTCTTGCCGATGAAGTGAGAGTACAGCTCGGTTTGCGAGATGAGGAAATTGAGCTTCCTCTTCTGGCGAGCAGCCTCACGGTCAGCCTCTTCCTTGCGGGCATTTTCGAGTTCTTGGCGCTCTGCAGCTTTGCGCATGTCTCTCTCTTCACGCTCGTTTCGTTTCCAGAAACCCATCATGTCACGCATACATCGCTTCGCACGAGCCTGCAGGTCCTTCGTGCCCTTGTTTGTTCGCAGCTGCCAGCGCTTGGCTTCCTTGGAAGCAAGGATGGCCGTCTTCTTAAGGTTGGAGGCCTTGGTAGCGTAGGATTCAGTCGCCAACTTGAAAGTCTTGACCACGTCTTTTCGTGCCAGATCACGCCAAATTTGATCGTAGATCTGGTTGTATCCCTTGGACTGGAATTTGGTTTCCAAGGGGTTAGGAGGAGGTTCCTCGGCGGCCTTCTCCTTCTCCTTCAGCTCCTTCGTGCTCTCCTTCGGCTCCTTATCCTTGTCCTTGTCTTTGGACTCCTTATCCTTAGCCTTGCTCAGCTTGATGCGGATCTTGGTTTCTTCTCTCGCGGGAAGTTCCTCGCCAGCGTCCAGAGCAGCTTGGGCTGCCTCGGCGGCATCTTTCTCGGCTTGCTTTTGTTCCTTGGACTTCTTGGGGCGAGTGCCGGCCCGGCCTTTGGTCTTCGCCTTTCCGTTACTCTCCTGGTCTGTAGCGTGGAATGAAGACATAGTGCCGCCCTCCAAGTTGAGCTCGAGAGCTTGCAAACCACGAGCTGGGCCCTTGATGCCCTTTTGGAGGATTAACTTCGTCTGCTGTGCCTTCTTGTTGGCGCGTTCGGCCTCGCGAAGGTGTTTGGCTCGTTCCGCCTCATCTTCAGCGGCAAGGGCTCTGGCCAAAGCAGCTTCTTTCTGTTCAATAGTGACTTGCATCGATTTCTCACGTCTCCGCTTTCGCTGCATATCTTTCTTGCGTTCTTTCTCTGCATAGATCTCCCGCTCGCGGACTTGGCGTAACGCCTCCTCGTAGTGCAATTCGTCGTAACGACGTTTTGCGAGACTCAGGTGGTCCGTCAGCCTTCGCGACAGAAAGCTAGATAAATCGCCGCGCCGGGTGGCACCGTTTTGGTATTCCGCCTGTTCATGACTGAGCTTGCGCTTCTTGATGCGATTCATGAAATCTTGCTCCTCGATATCGAGTTCAGACAAGTCGATATCATCGGCCTTGCTATCGAGCTGTTCCAGGAGGTGTTGGATCTTCTTCTCTTTATCGGCCGAGACTGGCTTCGGCTTGGGCTGGCCGTTGACTTGCCTCTTGGGCGGTTTGGCGGGGGGCTCTTTTGCATGACTGGAGGAAGAGCGGCGCGCCTCTTTCTTCGAGGTGCCTTCCGAGTCTCTCAGCAGCGATTCGCGGGTTTTGCTCTTACGAGGTGCCTTCTCCTTTTTCGTTTCCGTCATGATGGGCGCTTTGGGCTTCGGGAGGGGCTCTGCGCTCGAAAGAATATTGGAAAAGGACATGAGCTCGGCTGCACGACTGGGAGTCTGTTCGACGCGTGTTAGCAGAGCGTGCAAAGGTTGACGGGATAGCCCGAGCACGCGTCTCAGGTCGACAGGGTCATACATACATTTGACGAGGCTGCCGCTTTCGTGGAGGCGGGCTCGGGATTCAATATGGAGGGCAGCGAGGGCGCTGGGGTGGACGTGTGACGATTCGCAGATGAGAGGGAATCGGACGGATTCCGGTGGCGAGAGGAAGGGGAATCCATGCGCAGGGTGTTGCTTGAATCAGCACCGTTCTTGGGATGAGAGTGCGGGTGCGGGCTCCGTGGAGGAAACTTTGAATTGACTGAGGGCGAAGAGGACCCGTAGCCGTTTTTGCTGTTGTGGTTGTAGTAGTGGGAAGACTCGGTCTTCGATGGAGGGTAGTCGTATGCATCCGACCGCGACTAAGAAGGCAAGGAATGTTAGTTGGCTCCTATTGAGAGGACAAGGACATTGCCCTATTGGGGACCAGGGAAGGCCAGGGAAGGATGGGTATTGTGGGAGGGCGATTATGGAGATGGGCGCTATGGGCAAATTCTCAGTTGAATGAGACAAGGTGTCTGCCCCAATGGAAAAGTCTCTCGCTCCCAGTCAGACAAACATGCCCCATACACTGTGGCACGGCTCACGGCAACATCGACAGGTGGGGGGGCCATTCGAATTCTTTTTTTTTTCTTCTGGAGGGAGTTCCGATGCAGCACACTGGTTGACGCCGTCTCTGTCCACATCTACCCGACCGCCAAATTGCCCAGACAGATCACGGACTGGGCGATGCAACCAGAGCACAACGCACAGTTGGTCGGAGACGGTGTATGAGATGGGTGACTGGATGCATGCATGCATCCATGTATGGATGAGCGAGCGGAAAGATGGGTGGATAGATACAAATAGGAAACGGAACATGGACAAGGCGCGCATCCCGGCACGGCGTCCAGGGAAAGAGTGAGGAATCTCGATGTCCAACTTACCTGTTTTTGCCAGTTCTCTGCCGGTCGCCTCTCCTTGGTCGTGTCGGTCAGGGGATCGTAGAAGCTGCCCGAGGACTTCTCGTGCATGGGCCGGGGGAAGTCAGCCTTGGGCGGTTGCAGAGGCGATGCACTCGGAGGGCCGTTGCCATTCGTCGAAGACAGGGCCGAGGAAGAGGCCATGATCGAGCTCAAGGCCCCGGGCGGAGGGGCCAGCGGCGGCAGATGAGGCAGCGAAGAAGCGTTGGGTCCCGATGCAGATGACGACAGCAGGGCGGGACCCGAAAGGATCGACGAGTGATGATGCGGCGATGCGTGATTGAAGGGGTGGCTTAGCGGCGACGATAGCGGCGGGCGCGGGCGCGTTGCATCGGTCGGCGTCGTGATGGACGAGAGGGGGGTATGCAGCTTGGTGGGTGATGGCGAATGGAAGGGGGAGGTCAATGGCGGTATGGACGATGATGACGACGATGACGCTGTTGTTGTCGCAGTCGCAGTGATGGTGGTGTTGGTGGTGGTGGTGATGGCGTGGTCATGAGCATTAGTGCGTTTGCGAGAAGATGAAGAAGAAGAAGAAGAGTTAGAGTTGTTGGCAGTAGCGTTTTTGGCGGCGGTGGTGGTGGTGTTGGCGGTGGTCGCGTCGGCTGTGGGCTTACGAAAATCTAATTGCGTCGAGGCCGTGACGGTCGGAGATGTCATGCTAACGTTGGCGCGGGTATCGTGCACCTGGCTTTGGGCTTGGGCTTGGGCTTGGGCTTGAGCTTGAGCTTGAGCTTGGGAATTGGCGCTGCTGGGAATAAGATGGGCAAAACCAGGAGCGTGGCGGGCATGGGCCTGGGCATGGGTGCGAGCACGGGGACGCGAGGAGTGGGATTGAGTTTGATTGCTCTGGGGAGTCGGGTCGGTCGTGGTGATGGGGAACGAGCTGGCGGTGCTAGTGCTGGTGTTGGTGCTAGTCGTGGTAGTCGTATTCAAATTACCACCACGATAAGGAGCAGCAGCAACAGCAGCAACAGCAGCAGTGGTGGATGTCGGGAAGTGTGGATGATGGGGATGCAGACGCAGAGGGGGTTGTGGCTGGGGTTGGGGTTGATGGTGGTAGTGGTGTTCGTGTCGGTCGTGGTGGTGACGCTGGTGATGGGGATGGGGATGGGGATGGGGATGAGGATGCTGTTGTTGATGGTGATGGTGACGATGATGATTTAGACCCGCATCGGTTTGCGACAAGGAATTTGATTTTGAATCCGGCGATGGTCGTGGTGGCCCCAGCGCATCGTCCTCCAGCTTCCATCTCCTCTTATTTGTCCCTGTTGTTTCAGCACCACTCCTGCTCCCAGTCCAAGCTCCAGCTCCCGCTCCAGCGTCAGCAGCAGCCGTGCCAATCCTCCTAAATGGCGCGGTTGTAAGTGGAGATGATGCTGTTGTCGGCGGTGTCGGCGGTTGTCTTCGTACTGGCCCTGCTGCCAGCCCCGGTGCTGTGGCTGCGGCTGCTGCTTGCTGTGACAATAATGGTGATGATGATGACGACGATGGCAATGACAACGGCGACGACGATGCGCCACCAAGTCTTGGGCCGCCTGTTGCTGTTGTTCTACTACTGCTCGTGTTATCTGGGCCGGCACCATGTCTGCTATAATAACTCTCGTCTCCTTCGCGGCCGTCCCGCGCTTCCCTGTACAGCACAGTCGCATGATAATTGTTGGCATCCATGATCTCGCCCTCTTAACCCCCACCTCTGTCTGTTTTTTCCTTCTCTCTTCCTCTCTTTCTTACAAGTCAACGCCCCTCCTCTTTTCTTCCCTCGCTTGCTGCCTACTTCTTAATTCCGTCGCAATCTGCTCTATTCGTCGCGACACGTGAACTCCGGGCTTTCGGCGCTATTGAGGGGGGTTGTTCGCTTGCAACGAGTAACAGCGTCGTTTTATTAATGGCCCATTCCCAACTCCCCGTGCCGATCGTTACACACCAAGGTGAGTGGCCGTCGGAAATCGAATAATCGACTGTGCCACCCAACAACCATCCAGATATGTCCAAGTGGCGGCTTGCTGGCGACTTGTTAGGAAGTTCAGTACAGGTGCAGTAGTCCCGTCCTCATGCCGTTGTTGTCGCGTTGGATGCTGCCTGCCTATGGGTGAGAGGTTCTGATCGCAGGGCACTGCGTACGCGACGAAACAGTCTGTCTCAGCCGTGAGGTGAGGTCCGGTGATCACAAGCTCGATGATTTAAGAACCACTTAGAAAGGGACGATTGCATCGACGACACACCAATCTCAGCTACTCTACAAATTGGCGTTACAGCAAGGAGAAATACGACGATAGCATCGGTCCCCCTTCGCGTGGACAGCAAAGATTGGCTAGAACGTGGTATTGGAGAGGATGATGCGAATTTTCAATAATTCCATGTCACGATGGGAAATGCAAAGATAAGGATGAGAAGAAGGGGAAGGGGAGGGGGAATCGGAAAGGGAAATCGGTAGAGCCTTTCCTAGAAGAGAAAGAGGAGAGAGTGTGTGTGTGTGCGCATGCGTGAGTAAGTGAGTGAGTGAGCGAGTGAGTGGGAATGTGAGTGTGAGTGTGAGCGTTATGCGCAGCCTGCGGAGTGAAGGCAGGCAGCCAGCCAGCCAGGCCAGCAGGCGGGTGGGTTGGTGATGGTTGAGCGAGCTGTGAGCTGGATGACGACGATTTCGGATTTACGACATGGTGGATTGCTTGCAGCTTGCAGCAGAGGGCCATTGTCCCGTGTGCTTCTTCTTTTCCTCTCTCCTCCTGCTCGTTCTGGCTAATACTAGATACAACCTAACCTTCCACGCGTCCTTGCCACCCATGGCTCGATGCGCCTAGTTTTATTATTTCCAAGGTATATGTATGGTGGCTCGTCGATGGATCGTGACAATGACGGAGCCGGCTATGGCTTGGGCAAATCCCACAGACAGTGCACCCCAAATCCGAAATGGCGGGAAATGGGTCCACGAGAGGCATGCAGGATGGTGAGCGCAAGATATGTACCTAGCTAGCCTACCTCGCCGACCTAGCCTACATACTACTAGTGCTGTGTAGTAGGTCGGGAGAGGGAACAAGGGTGAGAGGGAGCACATCATGGACCGATGGAGAAAACGACAGCGCCTTGAAAGCCACGAGGTGGCAGAGAAACAGACACGACCTCCGGTAAGTGATCAATGAAGGAGCCAATAGCTGCACACCGGCATGTACAGGAACAAGGCGCGGCCCCGTTGCATAATGCCCACCCGCCAATCAGCGCGCGTCCCAGCACTCACCTCCACAACCCCTACCCCGACATCCCTGCTCCCGTAGATATACAGGCAGCCAATGAAAATACCTGCATGATTTACCCACGCCCAGAAAGGGACTGTGGGGCGAGGGGAGGAGAGCCTGGCGGGCAGTGAGTCGCTGTGTACAGTCCTGAACACCACCTTACTGGGTACATCACCTGCGATGTGCATCGCAATGTCAAGTTAACGGTGTATTAATAGAGCGGGGGTATGATAGGGAGATGTCCAGCTGGAAGTAGCATATGGACTAACTTACTTGAAACGAAGAAACACGTCGGTAGATGGGTTCTGGTTAGTCAGGGTCGAATGCGCTATGTAAGTAATTGCCATGCAGCCAACAATCAGCATGGGATCAAAGCAAAACAAATGGGAGGGATCCGGTCCAGCCGCATGACAAGCAGAGATCGATTCCACACCTTTCCTGATTTGGTCCAGGAAATGGGATTCGAGAATCCTTCAAGTCTGGTACGCGAACCTGCCACCCCGAGACACGACAGCCAATCACAGTCCGTTCTCGTTTCTGTGTATAGAATCAGGGAATCAGGGACCTGTGTAGACGTGTTGTGTTGCCAGGCTCGTGCGGCGTCCGCTCACCGCGCCTCGCCCTCCAACCAGAAGCCAAGTGTCTAGGTTTCCAGCAAACATGCATGCACGCTTTTTCGTCAAAGGATTTCAAAATCGAGGGTCTGCTACTGCATCAGCTGTACAGTAAGTAATACAGCGAAAAAAAACTCAACAGTCCATCCCCTTACAGTTCAAAGCTGCGCTCATGTCAGGAATAATATCCTTTTAGCTTTTTTGGATTTTAGCAATCTCATATTTACCGTGTCAGGGTGGCATCCTGTACACTACTTTCACCCATTCCCCACAACATATATCCCATGTTCTTAAGTGCAGACGGGGAAGTGAACGTGTGACCAAGGACTGATATTATAATCTTGGACAACTTACCATCTCGCTATGTACGACCACGACCATACCCACTGGAAACTCGAGATCCCGTCCGCTCTTCCATGGATCAGCCGGTGAGGGGGGAAGCGGTTGCTCACGTGACTAACACTCCTTCTAAAAATGGTGCGTTGACTATTTATCTAGTGTAGTTCGTTGACCGGATGCTGAAAGCCGCTTTCGGTCTCAGCCAAAAGCTCACGCAAAGACTACCTAGTAGTCACCGACACAATTGTTTCTAAATTATCACCTCATAAGCACACTTTTTTTCTTTCGCGGCTATGAAGACTTGTCAAAAGATTGAGCATATTGGTCAACTGTATAGGCCCATTACCGAGCTTGCCGCTCTTGCCAATACCTCGTCTTCTCTGTTTTCAGCTTGGGCAACTCTTTCTCGACACCATCTTTTCCTCTTCCTTTATATCGTATTCTTTTTGCATTCTTTTTCTAATTTCCTATTTTTCATCTATGCTGTTCTGTCTCCTATGGCTGCCATACTCACGAAACTCTTAGGCTGGCCTATTAGCACGGAGAATAGCTCGGGCGTATTAGAACTTATAAAATAATCGCGGTTTGTTTAGTTTTTTTTGCGAAAAACCTAGAAGCTTAAAAGCAACAGAGTTTTTGAAACAAAAATTTCCGGTAGGCGCCCTGTTGCTTCGAAGACATATCAGTATAATCAGTAACCCCTTTAGAACACCTATTCTGTATTACCTAGAACATAATTGTGTACCTGCACCTTGAAACTACCTATAAACCTAGATAGTTAATGAGAAACCTCGAGCGCAATATGGATTAATATTTCCATCTTATCGATCTTGTCGAAGGCCCCATGGCCCGTCGCACAACCAACGAGTAGCTAGCTCAATCTCTATTTGTATTCGTGATTTATGTCCTCTACCCGCGTCGGCTTCTCTAGGCAGTGCTTTCCACATATCTTCTATAGAAACAGCCGAGTTAACGCCCGGCATAGTTGAGTACTCCTCGGGTCCGATATTACATAGTTGTTCGCAATAATTCGGAGTTATCCATATCAGCAATAAATAAGTCGCGGATACGCTATATAACATTTCGCCCTTTGAAAATATCAACTCAGATGTCATCTAGGTCGGCATTAAAAACACAGGTAAAGAAAAATGGAAAAAATGCAGCAGTTCTACATTGATAGCAAAGTGGACAATGTATATAGGCTTAGTCAATTATATGGGGCACTCCCTTGCCCTTTACTACGGCTATTCCTCCAATTTCTAGCATAAATATGTAAAACCTTAATTGGGGGACAAGATGATTATAGCAGAATATAGTTCAATTCGACGCAAGAACTAAGAAAAGAGTGTAATCGTGGCAGTTCTCCGTTCTCCATCGTCTGTACTTTTTGGTGTTTAACCCACATTTCAACTGGTCCAGCCACAAGGTGGCTATGCCCCCGTCTTCAGCCCCTTCAAGTTCTACTCACTTCAATTACCTGCTAGACTAGACTAGCGTTCTTTTTACTGTGCGGTATTTTTTATGATCTAGTGGGAATCACATTTGGCGAGACCGCAACAGATAATACTGCCGACTTCTTGACATGTAAGACGCTTTATTGTTTTTTTCTGCTGAAGGATTCTGGGGGTTCTATTTATATTACTAAGCAAGACCCGCAGACTATGTCCTTGTCGCTAAACCTCTTTTAGATACTATCAATGCGAGCAGGATTGCAATGAAGACTCAGAAAGTATGGGGGACGGGCGAAGCAACACTTACAACAGTTTATTACGGGTTTTTTTTCTTAAACGTTTGATTTCAACGGCGCTACTGCTGCTGAGGTAATCGGCGAGTATATGCGACTGGGCTTGGACCAGTCTGAGGGCCACAAATCCCCTGTTATCCAAAGCCAGGGAGATATACAATCTTTTCTAGCAACGAAATGACCACTTCTAACCCTACCTTGCACTATCCCTCGGGGAGTTCGTTCGAAAAGATGGGGATTTGTGACAGCGTTCATGCTCTTCTTGAAGATTTCGGTTGCCCACCATGCTCCAGTACGAAGGCCATCAGATCGTAGGGCGGAGTGACAGCTACGAGGACGGAGGCTGGCTTGTGTCAGCGAGAATACTCTATTCTCTTTCTAGACGAAGATCAAACTTCTGTGCCATCGCCAGCAGATGATTTCGAGCTTCCCAGGGCGCTCGCTTATTTACGACTGGTTGACTATGAATAAGACCAGGCATCTCAGCCCAGCCAGAGCGTCCGACCTCATCGACTGTCACACGGATTGATATGCCAAGCCGCTAGCTATGCTGTTGGTACAATATGCAGGCCCACGGGGGAACAGATAAGCCTTTATTAGAAGGACTAGAGGTCATATGGACTATGCGCATATACAAGGAAACTCAATGGTCCTTTGTGTCGATAGAGTTATAAAATATATTCTAAATAGCCTAAATAGCAAACAAGCATAAATAAGCTATAAAAATCCTAAATTTAAACATTTTAAAAAAAAAACTATAAATTTTAAAACTTTTAAAGAATTATTAGCTAAATATAATTAAGTTCTAAACTTATAATATATATTTTTATTATAAATAATTTTTTATTTATTTTAAAAAAATTTTATAACTTTATAACTATTTTAGCTTAATTTATATTTATTATTAATAATAGTTTATTAGCTTTAAATATATTTTTTATACCTTAGCTATTATTTTATATTATAGTTATTATTAGTAGTATTTTTTTAAACTAAAAAAAAAAATCTAAACAAGATTTTAAACAAAAATTTAAACAAAATTTTAAACAAAAATAACCTAAAAAGTATCAAACTATAACTAAACCTTTAAAATAAATTAGTTTAAAGCAGCTTAGCACTACTAATAATAAAAAAACTATTTTTTATGTTTAATAAAATATAGTTTTTAGCAGTTTTTTATCTAACTTTTCTATTTGTTTTGTTAAAATTTTTTAAAAAATTTTTATTTATTTATTTATTTATTTATATTTAAAATATTTTTTTTATTACTATTTAAAAAAATATTTAAATTAATTAATAAATTAATAGTTTACTAGTAATTAAACTATAATATATAAAATATATTATTTTTATAATAATATTTCTATTTATAATTAATTTTTTGCTTTTTAATTAAACTTTATATTTTAAAAACTAAACTTAATATATTAAACTTATTAATTAATTATATTAATATTATTATTTTATATAATTTTTAAAAATATAATATTATTATAAAAAAATGAATTAAATTAATTAAAACTAATATTATTATTATTAATTTATTAAATTAGCTTATAAAATTATATTAATAAATAAATAATTTTTATATAATAATTAATATTTTTACTAATAATATTAAAGCTTTTTATTATTAAAACTAAAAAAAAATCAAAAAATAATATAAAATTATATATAATTTTTATAATATAATAATATAAATATATTAAGCAAAAATTATTATATTTATAAAACAAATCGAATAGTTTTAATAATAAATAAAATAATCTAGTTTTATGTTTTTTTTAAAAATATAAAAAATTATTGCTAAGTTTGCCTAAAATATTTCTATTTAATAAAAAGCTATTATTAAACTTAAAAAAATAACTTTATAATAATAATAAGTTTTAAAAATATTTTAAAAAAATTATTAATAATATAAAAAGTTTTAAAAAAAAGTAATATTATAAAAAAAAACCCCCCTAAATTAATAATCTATTTGTTTAAAAATATTTTAATTTTATTTATAATAAAGCTATCTAAAAATAAATTAAAAATCTTTAAATATATATTTAAGCTATTTTAAATAAATTTAATACTTAACTAATAACTAACTATAAAATAAATATAAATTTTATTTTAAAATTTATTAAAAAATATATAGCTTTTAAGCTTATATTTTTTTTATTAGCTAACTAGGATTCTTTTTATTATAAAAGCTTTTATTTAAATATTTTAGTTTAAAAGCTTAAATAAAAAAAATATTAATAAGCAAAGCTTTTTAAAAAGCTTAAACCTATTAAATAAATAAAAAAGCTTATATATAATTTGATTTTATATATATTAAACCTTTTATATCTAACAAAAATAAAAAAGCTATATTATTTTATTATTTATTTAAAACTTCTAACTTAAACTTAAAAAATTTAAGTAATAATAATAATAATAGCTTATTAAAACTTTTATAAAGATTATTACTTTTTTTGTTATAAAGTTTTTAAAAAACTAATAATAATAATAATAATAGGTTATAATCTAATAACTAGCTAATTTAAGCTTTTAAACGTTTTATTTATTTAGTTTTTTTTATTATAATTAATCTAATATATTTAAATAAACTATTAGTTTATAATAAAGAAAGTTTAGTAAAATTCTAAACCTAATAAATAAAAATAAAAATATATTTAAAAATATATAAAAAAAGTTTTTTTAAAAATTATTATTAAATTAATTAAATAAGCTTATTACTAATAAATAAAATATAAACTTAGTATAAATAATATATTAAATAAATAAATAAAATAAATTTTATAAATTAATAGCTTAGCTATATATATATATTAAAAAAAAAATTTAAAAATTATTTTAAATAATATTAGAACTTTAAAAAAATAACTAGTTTTAAATAAAAAAGAATATAGTTTAATATTTTATAAAGCTTTTTAATTTTAATAAAATTATTTAATAGTTTAGAACTACTTTTTAAAATTATATAACTAAAACCTTTTTTAATAATATTACTAAATTAGTTTTTTTATTAAAAAAACTTATTAAAAATTAATAAAAATTTATTTTAGTTATATAAAAAATAGGCCAAATATATAAAAATATATTAATTAATCCTAGAATATTAAAAAAAAAAAAGCCTATTTTAACAATAGAACTTTTAAAATTAGGCTAACCTAACTGTAGCAAAAAAAAACGCTTTAACCTAAACTATAACTAATCTTTAAAAAAAATATATTTAAAAAAACTAATAATAAAATCAAACTAGACCTTAAAAATAAATAATAAACTTTAGTAATAGTAGTTCTAAAAAAAATAAATTAACTTATTACTAATTAGCAAAAATATAATAAAATTAACTACTAATATTATAAATAAAATAATTATAATATTTTTATTTATTTTAATAAAAAAATATTAATAAATAAAACTTATTATTAGTACTTAAGAAAATTTTTATTACTAAAAAAAAAATAACTAAAAAATAACTTTTTTTAAACTTTATTAAACAAACTAAAATAAATATATTTTTAATAGCTATATTTAAGCTTTTACTATAATTTATAAAAATAAATAAGTTTAACTTAGATTTTTAAAAAGCTTTTATACTATATTTTATAAAATCTTAAAGCTAAACTAAAATAATAAATTCTAAGTAAGTATAATTAAACAATCTAAAAAAAAACTAATAAATTTAAATAAAAAACCTAATTTAAAACTTAAAATAAAATATTACCTTATAATATATATAATATTTTTATATAATAATAAAAAATATTTTATTTAAGCGCTACTTAATATTAAAAATTTAATATTAATAATATGTTTTAGTTAAATATAATAATAAAAGTTATTTTTTATTAAAAAAATATAACTATAATTTATAATAGCTTTTAATACTATATATATATAAAAAACAAATAAATATTATATATAAAAAATAATCTTTAAATATTAAAAAAACTATTTTATATAATTTAATTTTAAATTAAATAAAATAAATAATAAATATAATATAAAATTTTTTTAATAATAACTAAAATAATATTAACTAGTATATTTTTTTAAAAATATTTAAAAAATTACTTTTATTTTAAAATATTATTATAAAAATTATATAAGTTAAGCTATCCTAAACTTAAAAATAACTAAAGTTATAATTATTATTTTATAAAAAGCTACTAATATTATTATTATTTAAATTTTTAAAAAATTTTAAGAATTTTTTTTATTATATCTAAAATAGCTATATAATAGCTATTTAACTATTAGTTATAAAATTATACTATTAATATTATAAAAAATAAAATATTATTATAAGAACTATTATATGCTATAAATATACAAAAATTAAATATTTTAAAACTATAGTTAAAAAAAATATTAAAAACTAGATATATTTAGAAATTTATTTTATTATATAAAGTTTTTTTAATATTTATTAAAAAAAAAAACTTAAATAATTTTTTATAACTTATAATTAATTATAAAAGCTTAAATAATATAATAATCCTAGTCTAGTACTTAATATTATTAATTATAGAACTACAAGCCTGCTTTATAATAGTTAAATAGTTTATTAAAATCAACCTGAAATTTAGATTTTTTCTAATATATATTAAAAAAAAAAAAAATAGCATTCTATTGCAAATATAGCCTTTTTAAATATATAGTTATATTAATAGAACTAATAAACGCTTTAGCAACTTCTTAAACTATAATAAATAATATATTTTATAACCTTATTAATATTAAACTTTTTATTTATTTAAATAATTTATTAATTTATGCTAATATATTAAAAAAATATAATTAATTAGTTAAAAAAGTTCTAAAATAATTAATATAATATAACCTAGCAGTTGCCCTTTAGAAATATAAATAATAAATATAAAAAATAAAGTTCTTAAGCTATATTAATAAATAAAAAATCCTAAACACTCTATAAAAATTATAATAGTTTATAAGCTTTGTTAATTTTTATTAATAGTTTATTAAAAAATTTTTAGCAATCATTAAATTTTTTACAAATATTAATAAAAAGAACAAAAAAAATAAAAATAAATAAAAATAATAAGTAAAGCTTTTAAAAAACTAAAATACTAATTTATTATAGCCCTTATTTTAATATATTTTAACTCAGAAAAAATTATATATATAAAAACTAATATATTAGATTTTGCTTTTAAAGCAGTCCTATTATAAAAAAACTTAAATAAATAACTATATCTAGTTATTTTTTATTTATATAAGTTTATACTAATAAAAATAAATTATAAAATCTATAATAAAAAGCTTTTAGTTATAATAGATTTTTTTAATTATTAGTACTAATATTTAAAAAGGACTAAATATAGGATTAAAATCTATTTAGACTATTAAAACTTTATATATTTTATAACTATAAAAATCTTTAACTATAAACAAGCATAATAAACCTAGCAATTATTTATATATTAGTTTATAATTAATTACTAACTAAAACAACTTAATAAAAAAGCTAATATTATATCTAAACTAGCTTAATACTGCCTTAAAAAAAAAAAAACTAATTAATAAAAATAGTTTTATAAAATAAATACTTTTTTTTATTTATAAAATATACTATTTCTAGCAGTAGTAGTAGTCCTACTAATATTAAAACAACTATATAGCTTAATGGTATTATAATAAAATTAAAACTTTGCAAAAAAAGTCCGCTAAGCAGGGAAAAAAGATGCTAAGTATGCTTTATAGCTAAAAAACCCTAATAAAAATATTAAAATATAAAACGGTCTATTATATAAAAAAGATTAGCTATAAATACTTACTATTATTTAAAAAAATATAATAAAGTCTAAATATAATATATTAGTAGTAGAACATATAAAAATATTTATAATACTAATAAAACAAAATCTTATAATATATTTTTTATAAACCGCTATAACTTATAAAATTTTATTATAGCTTATAATAGTTAGTTATAATAAACTTTATTATAAATTTATCTTTTTTAAATAGTTATAACTTTTGTAACAGTTAGTACAGTCTTGGCAAGACTTGCAAGAACTCTAGACCTATATAGCAATAAAATAGGAAATCTACGTACGGACCAACTTATAACTCTGCAGCTATACATATAAAGTTTATATTTACCTACTTTATAAACTCTGACTTTTTTTTTTTTTTTTTTTTTTTAGCTTAAAGTTTTTATTTATAATATTAATAAACTAGTTATAAAAGCTTTACTTAACTAATTATAACACTACTTTAAGATTACTAATTATTTATTAATAAATATTTAATAAATATATATTTTTTATTTTGTTATAATTAATAAAATATAAATAAACTTTTTTTTTAGTTATATATTTAATATAAAAAATTATATATTTTATAATATAAATTTAATTTTAATATAACTTTAATAAAACTTTTAATTTTTATATTATTTAAAAATTAATAATTTATAAAAAACTTAACTTTAAATATTTTTATTTTATTTTTAGTTTTTAAACAATTAAAATAACTCTAATCTTTAAATATAACTAGCTTTTTATTATTAAACAATCTTAAAATCTTTTTTTTTATAAAAAAACAAAATTAAGCACTAAACTTTTTATAAATGCTTTAAACGAACTAATACTTAAAAAAAATCTAAAAAAAATAAAAAGTTAGAACTTAAAAAAACAAAATTTAAACTAGAACTAAAACAACTTAAAATAAATAATATATTAAATATTATAACTATATAGGCCTATAATTCTATATTAGTTCTAATAGAACTTTTTTAATAAAAAAAAATATTAATTTTTTAATATATTTATTTTAATACTTTTAAAAAATAACTATATTTTAATAATAAAAAATATATTTAAAAACATTAACTTTAAACTTTTTAATTTTATTACTTTATTTGCTTTTTATTTTATTAGTTTATTTTTTAGCACTTTAAACCTTACTTATACTAAAAAAACTAAAATATAAAAAACTAATTCTAGTAAGTTTATAAAAAATAAAGCCCTATTTAATAACTAAGTTTATAAATTAATAAAAAAGCTAAATAAAAATATTATTATGTTCTAAACTAAAAATAGCTAATTTTAATATATTATAAGCTAATTAAAAAAATATATTAAAAAATTAATAAAAATATATTTTTATTTAACTAAAAAATTATTTAATAATATTACTAAAATAATTTAAACTTTATTAATAATTTATTATAATTTTAATTAAGTAATTATTATTTATAAAATATTTTAAATTTATATATATAAAACTAATAAAAATATTAATAAATTTATTTTTATATTTAATAGCTTAGTTTAAAAATATTAATTTAATAAGTTATAATAAAAATATAAATTATGTTACGATTAGTTAAATAAAGCTTTTATAGCTAGTTTATTAATACTATAGATAAAGATTTTAAGCTAAAAAAAAAAAAAAAAAAAAAAAAAGAAGTTAGAGTTTATAGGGTGGGTAGATATAAACTTTGTATGTATAGCTATAAAGTTAGGTTGGTCTATATATAGATTTTTATTTTATTGTTATATAGGTCTGGAGTTTTTATAAGTTTTGCTAAAACTATACTAACTATTATACTACTTTTTTTAAAACTAAAAGTTTAAATATAGTTTTAATTTAAAATTACTAATAATATTAAGTTTATATAGTTTTTTTATATTATATTGCTTTATTATTATTTTTATAATTGTTTATAAACTTATTAATTATTGCTATATATATTTATTTTTATAATTTTATAAAAAGTTTAAAAACTTTTTTATAAGTTTTATAAAATTAATTAAGTTTGATTAATATATTTTTAAAATTTTAAGCTATATACTAGGTATTATTAAAATTATAGTTTTTTTAAGCAATTTAGTATTATAATTTTTTGCTTTTTTTATATACTTTTAATTGTTTAATTTGTTTAATTTTAAATTTTGTTTTATTATTAATATTTTTAGCTAAAAATAATAATTAGATTTATTAAAATAAAAAGTTATTATTTATTTTTTATAATTAGTTAATATAAAATAAGTTTTTTATTTTATAAAAGTTAGGTAAGTTAAAAACATAGCTAAATTTTTGTTTTTTTAAAATTTTAAAAGGTCCGATTAATTAAAAGTTTAATTTAGTAGTTAGTACTTATGTTATAAAACTTTTTTTTTTTTTTAAATTTTGTTTTTTATTTTAAAATTTATTAAACGTTTTTTTTTATTAGTTTATAGCTTGTATTGTTTTTATGTAAGGATTATTATATTGTATGCTATTTTTTAAACGTTTTAGGTTTAGCGGACTAGTTCAAGCGCTTATTGCTTAGTATTAAAATTTGTAATAGTTTTACTAATATTTATTATTAAAAAGTTTTATGTTTTAACTCCTATTGTTATTTTTAGTAATAATATATTAATTAATAAATATTATAAAAAATTGTATGCAAAGTTTAAAACAAAAACATAAATGCTTTAATTATTTTAATATTTATTAATATAAAAACAGAATTATTAGTTTAGTTTTTAATTAGTTAATTTTATTATTTTTTAGGTTTAAAAATAATAAATACTACTAAAGCAGTGCTTAGTACTTATAAAACTATTAATTATTACTATAAACTTAAAAATAAATAGTTCTATATTATTTAATATTTATATATCTAGTATAATAAAAAATCTATATAGATTTTTATAGTATTATATAGCTAATAATTTTATAATATTTGTTTTTTTATTAAATAAAATTATAATTAAATAGCTAAACTTATTTATAAATATTTATATATAGTTATAACTTTATTAATTAAATAGTATATATTTGTTATTTACTACTATATATTGCTATATTATAGCTAATATAAATAATAAG